>VZTT01049132.1:82607-128305 GCA_013400855.1 Buphagus erythrorhynchus
CTGTTTGTGAAAATGAGGTATGGTCAAGGTCTTGTTGCACAGGACAACAGAGGCATCTCCTCAGCCTTTAATCTGCAGGACTACCCCATCATCAGCCCCACTGCTGTTGCTGTGAGTGAGTCTGCCTGGCTGGCTTTGGCTTCAGAAGCAGCAGAAAGGGAGAACAGTCTCTAAGTGAAAAAAGACAGGCTGCCACATTATCAGGTGAGAATAAAATTCTGTCTTGTCCTGGCAGAGGAATGACATTCCAACAAGACCCTGTGGGGTGTTGCCCCACATCCATCAATCTACCTTTGTGACTTTGATCACCCATGAAAAAACATTTTGGCAAGCTCTTCCAGGAGGCCTTCAAATACATATGCACCATCAATATCTTGGTATCCTAGATGCTCTGAGGATAACAAAGCCTAAAATCCAGCTCTTATGTACAGCACAGCATGAGACCCAAATTGCTAATTATGGCGGGTTTTGTTTTATGCCTCCTCCATCAATACCTCAACAGCTGGTCTTCCAGGTTCAAAAACACGTTAGAGACCAATGCTGAACAATTTGGCAACAAAACTAGCAACTCACTCCTGTGTGTTCTGTGACTTCCCTTATTTATATCCTGAGGCTCTTAGATACCAGTCAGGCATCCCACCTGGCTCTGGAAGGGTTGTCTGCTCAAGTCAATGCTACAGAACTACTATTGGTCACCCCACATCTGCAGAATTATGTAGTCCATAGACTGTGCTGTTTCTCCTGCTCCATTCTGCTGTGCACATGCCTGTAGTAACATATGTACACCATCTGAATATACCAAAATTCCTTAATTTTCATCTTTCACACATGTTGTACAAGCAAAAGGATATTCCAAAGCCTCTGTAGATATAGTTGCCTGGGTTCTGCAGTCCTGAGCCACCCTTATTTTCTGGCTGTGATGGTTACACAGGGGTGACCAGTGTGTTGACACACCTGCAGCCTCAGACATGTGAGTGCCATCAGGCTTGCTCTTGGGGCAGAAAGCTCTGTTTTGCACAGTGGTCACAAGGATGGGAGGAGTCCCCAGTTCCAAAGCCAGCACTTATGCATATTCAAGATAGCCACTTCATGGCATGGGACTTGGGAAAAGCACGGGACTTGGGAAAGATACACTCATGGCTGAACTCACATGTTGCTCTTAGATTGACAAGGGTTTTCTCTCTCAATTCATCCCTAGAGATTTATAAACCACTGGAAATACCTAAGTGAAGTGAATGAGCAAACTCCCATTCAAATTGATGAGTCTTGGATTCTTAAACATTTATAAAAGAAATTTCTTGAGCCATAGATACTCAAGTGTCAGCCGTGATGGAGACAGAGAGATAAAGCAAAATTGATCAGTATCTCTTATGGCTGCTTCAAGGTTTCTAAAAGTGTTATTTTGCACTCCACAGTAGATTTTTTTATGAAAGAAAGGGATTAAAACCAAGAATCCTTGATTTTATAATGTACTTTGTTTTCCAAAATCCTTCTCACACCAAGTTCCTGCAGACAGTTATCTGCAAAACAAGAAAAGATGTTCTTCACTCTAGAGAACAGCAAGGAGCTTCTCCCAGGGAGTAATCTGTTACACTCTGAAAAACTCCAGACATACAGAGGCAGCACTGGAGTAAGATAAATGCATGAGATCCATACCAGCTTATTCTCAGATAAACTGTCTGTAGTTACCACTCAGATACAAGCCTCAATTAAGACATAACTGGTAATGATATCACTGACCCTAAGTGTGCTGTTGTGCACAAAATGGTTACTTTCAGAGGCATCTTTTGAAACAACTCCAGCAAATTTCCTTGTGAGAAAATTTTTTAATGAATCAAAAATTAGTTTTTGAGTTGTCAGAAAATCTTCAGGTGTTGATATAGGGGAAAATGGAGGGAAAAAACCCATAATACTGACTTCAGACTTAGTGCAGAAAAATCACAATATTTTTGAATATTTGTTTTATAGGAATATGGGTAATAACTCAATTTCTGAGTAGGTCTAGACTAGTTCTTTTAACTTGTACAATTTAAAATGCTAAGTAAATGAGTTTGAAAGTAACATTCCTCGTTTCATTCTACCTATTCATTTATTCTGATGAAAATAAGTAGTCAAATGGACCAGTTAAGCAAATATTCTTACTTTCTGATTTCTCACTTGTCCAATTGTCCAGAGTGACAATTTTGGGATATTTCCCAGTAGCAAATGAATAAACAGGCAGTGTGTTCCTTTCAGAAATTCCTGCATATGAAGGTGGTATTTTTTGGTAATAGGACTTCTACAAAATTATCTCTCAGAGTTTTAGCCTGAAAGGACAAATACCACAGTACAGGGAAAAGCTAGTATTAGAAACTAAATTTTGTCACAATGGTAGATGTGTCAGAAAGTGCTTAAAACCTGTCATTTCACAGCACATAAAAAATCTGCCAAAAACAGAGATGGACTTTACCTCTTAAAGAAAAAACTACTTAGACATGACTGCTCCATCTTTTAAAGTTCTTCTTCCTTGTGCTGCTGAAACACTTAAAGGACTTAACACTTCCAGAACCATGCAATTTCTTCTGCAAATAGTACATTTTGCTTCTGGATAGAAACATACTCTTTTGAATTCACATTTTAAGAAATTACTCAAAATATAAGGTTAAACACATGGACAAGAATAAATCTGACAGGTTCAATCAACAGCCACATCTCTTTTTGAAAGTAATGCATGGCCATACTATTATAGAAACGATCTTTCTTCAAAGCTTAAAAAAAGCCCATATTACTAAAACATATTCTTTAAAAGCATGTTGAAAAACATAGAAAAAATAATGGAATGTAGTAATTTTTAATAACATAGCCTTAAGCTGTGATAAAAGAACCCATATTTCTTGTTCTCATCATTTGCATTTTCATTTAAAATAATTCATTGCCTTCCATTAAGACCTGTGTAAAGAAGTGATCTAATTTTCATGTTAGAAAACACTAATTACTGAATAGAATTCATGGCTTAGTGTAGAAACTTTTGCATTGCAAAGAAATTTACGTGTCATGTTTGGAACAAATGTAAGATTTATTAGGAGAGGGATATTGTGATAGTTTGGGGTAACCTAAGAACATGAGTTTCAGAAAATATTTCTGTCTTTACATAGATTAGTATACCACATGGCTTTTATGTGCCATCAAATTACAACATTACCATAAACATGCAATGACTGAAAAACAAGTCATATTCAAGTAAATATAAAAAGATATCTACAGGGAAAGAGAAAAGTTTAAGAACTTTCATGGGGAGGGTTAGAGAGACCTGATTTTAAAAATTCAAGGGCTTTGAAATTATTCTTTTTACAGAGCAGAATACCAGCAGGAATTAAAAAGCAAACTAAAAATAATCAGTGGTTTTTTTGACTCTTAATGTCACTGAGCAGAAGAGAGGCAGGAATGCATAACAGTACAACATGCAGTCTACCCTATGACTGTACAACAGTCGACAACAGTACAACAAAATGCAGTACAACAAAAATTTCTACCTCACATGAGGTCTTTGGAGAGGTCAAATCAATAATTTAACTGTTTTCTTGTCAAAAAGACTGGAAAACTAGAGGTGATTAAACCATCTGCTAATAATACAGCTTAGAAAAGTAATTTGCCCAGAATTACAATTAATCCCCAGAATGCACCTCCTTCAGGTGACATGCTCAATTCATTTTCCCCAAGCTGGCCCTCCAGCAGAGGCTTGCTCTTGCTGCTCACTGCCTGCAGCCTTTAGGCACCAGCACCCAGCTGAACACCCAAGGGGCAGGCAGTGGGACCACTGTCCTCACCTGCTCAGTGACTCACCTGAGAACCCTAACACTCAGCTTCGATTGGCTGCCAGGGCAAAAGAAGATGTTAGCAATGCTCTGCAATCTCCAGTTCTACATGAAACAGTTTTAACCTTTAGCCCTAACACAGTGCTCATACTTGGTGCCAGACCAGGGATCATGCTAGAGAGGGTGTTGGACCCAAAACTCTCCCAGAGCTCAGAGCTCATTACTCACTGGTACATTCACTCAGTCAGGAGCTCCTGAAGCAGCCCAGGGTCCCAGCTGTGGTAAACACCAGGCCCAAGGAAAAAGTTAGAACAGCATTTTGGGGCTTATAATGCACAGCTGCCCATTGATGTCTCAGATGTTGAAACGACAGAGCTGCTGTGCCAGACACCATGTACTAACAAAAAACGCTGCACTGCCCCTGGTTTTATTTTACTTGCATGCCCATCAGGAGTGGGTCTGCCAGAATACATTTTGCAGGTTTAGATCTCAGACAGTACACCCTCTTCTCACTTGCACTGCTCCTTTGAGCTTTACATATGCTTTTGAAATTACCTGGTTACCTAAGTGCATTCGCCAGTTCTAAGAAAAACAACATCTATTTTACATGCAGCCTGCTGAAGTGATTTTTCCAGCTCAACCTCTCTCCCCAAGACAAAGGCCACCTTCCTGGCTGCCTGCCACCTGCCTGGGTGGGCAGGGCTTCCCGCTCTGCTGTGTGAACTGGTGGCAGTGCTGGCACCCTGTGTAGCTTCTGGGCCAAGATGAATGGGGTTGATAGTCTACAGTAAACATCCCTTTTCCTATTATTATCACGGGCTGTATCACTGAGCACAAGCTCAGCTGCAGATTTCAAAATAACTTGAAGTAAATGTTTTCTGTCACTACTATGAGCACATGAGAGCAAAATTTCCAGCAGTATGAAGTGTGCTGCTTAATCTAGCAAACCCAACAGGCCATGGTACTGCCACCTGCCTTACACAATTGCACCACAGTAGTTATGAAATTTCTGAGACTTCCACACAAAATTTCATAAAAAGGAAGAGGAAGAAGGAACTTCAGGTGTGAGAGACTCCTTTGTCTTCTTTTTAGTGGTGTTTGTTTCAGAAGAAATATATCTCAGCCTGGTCTACACAGTATTCATACATACTTACTTCAGTAAGTGCTCAAAGTACAAAGTCTCTCCCAAAGCCAGCACTCACTCCCAAAGCAGAATGTTGCACTCTTTGTAATCAACAGCCTCACAGAGGTGATAAAGCTCTCCTGGCACACAATTATTACCTCCAGCTCCCACAAAAATCAGCATTGAGCAAGCTGATGCCTGTTCTGTCCTTTGCAGACATTCTTGAAAGACAATGTGAACATCAGGGCCTTTATACAGCACTCAAAGACTCAAGGAGAAGTGATAGCAGGACAGTGCTAGATCATGCATCTCAGCTCTCAACATGGGAAGTACATGCTTATTAATTGAAAGGCACAGACTTTCTGGATTCCCTGTGTTTAAACACCCTGTTTAAAACAGACTCGAGAGAAGTTTTAGTTCCTGCCAAGAGAAGGCAAAATATCCCTGACAAGGAGCCCACCAAATTATTTCTTCAGGCTACTATATGTTTTTTAAACGAGACTTCTTTTGAAATCCAGTTTGAGAGCAACCAATGTTAACAAACTGTATGGAAACATGTATACTCATTCCCTCAGAAAACATTGTAGAGGTCCAGAGACCACCCTCCTTTTTAAAAAAACATGGAAAAAAATTGGATTTCAACCAAAACTACCTGATTTCTCACATTTGCTATCACTCACCATCTAGATTGTGGACATTTCTGAGAATAAATCATATAACATTCTAGAACTTTATGAAACAAGAAATGTATGTTTCCAGGGGTTTTACCAGTTGCTTTTTCACTTAGGTACAAGCCTAGCACATCTGGCTAAAGAATGTCATTATGCTCCAGATGTTTAAAATTGCTTGAAAGAGCATTCCCTGGAAATCAGTGCTGTGCTTTCAAATATGTTGTCATAATTTTGCTTGTTGCCAGAGGCAAAAAAATATTTTTCCAATTCACCTCTTTCTAAGAGTGATCTTTACCTGGTAAGTTCACTAGCACATTAAGAAAGTAATTACTGATTGATAAACCATGAAAGTTTTTTAAAGAATATAGATTATATAGACAGCTGCCTAATAGAAGACAGTATTATTAGCTTATGAAGTTAAAGAAGTCTCTGTTCCAACATCTCACTGAAATCGTGCATCTTCTGCACTGAAACACATATTTGACTGTCAGCAGGGAGACAGTACCAGCAAGCAGTTAAACAAATGACATGCATAAAATATAAATACAAACACTCTCTTCATCCTTATCCTCTATTCAGCATAATGCAGGTAGTTAACACTGTACTACAGCAGTTAAAAATAGGCAAATAGAGTTTTGGGGGGTTGTTTCCCAGAATAGTGCTGCACATAATCAGAAAAATCTATATGAAACAGAAGTCCATGTAAAATAGCCCAAATATTCATTTTGCAACAAAGTCTACCTGGAGCAAGAGGAGTATATCTTGTCCAGAAACATAGAGAACAGAATCAATGAGTTCAGCTATAGTTTGCTGATTTAACTACATTTTAACCTCCTAGCAGAATAACTATGTAATGGTTTCAAGCAAGCAGAAACTACAGTTGCAAGGATAGGAGCTGAGACTTAAAGTACTTTAGAAATGAAGCATTAACAACTTGATAGGGTTATTTTAACATATTTTAGGTACTTTTGGCTTTCTAGCTACTTTCACTCGAGAGAATTAAGGATCGTAAAAGATAACTGCTGTTTTGTTTCATTATCACACATTTAAAGGTAGTGCTAATGTTGTTGAGAATGTCACAAAAGTAATTTCAATCACAGGAAGTGTTGGTGTTGATAATAGGGCGGATGAGACTCATGCCAAAATAAAGGCACAAAGCTATTCTAACTGTTCAAGTGTGTACCCAAGAAACCAAGAGCTTGAACTCAAGGGACAGATCACTTGCAAAAACCTGAACCAGAAATCGTACTGAGCCATAACAGCTCTTGCAAGTTTGGCTGTTTTTATTCATCAGTGGAAGCAGTGACTTTGGCCCTGAAGTCAAACAAGAAGGCCAGCAAAACAATCCAAGAAGTCCAGGCTTCTCCTGCTCTGACCTCAGCTGCTGGAAGCCAGCCTCCTCCGTTATTGCTGTGATTCTTATAAACTGGGAATCTTATTTCCAGATTCTTCAGTTTACAGGAATTGAAGATGTTTGCACTTCAACTCATCAGTGTAAGATGGCTGGATGTACACAGGCTGTTTTTTCAGGGGGAAGCTTTCTTTCAAGTTCTCCAAGAGATTATGAAAACGGTAGATATAATTTAGGTTATATCATTCTTGCCATCTTTGTGTAATTGCTTCGAGGCATAAAAATTCCTTTCTCTTCAGATTCTCACAGCACACCTGCTTGGATAAACCTCAATTTCGCTGAGAAAAAAAATGTTCACAGAAACATTTTCCTTTGACCTGGGACTCCACCTTTTCCCTGAGGCCAACTGGCAAGGCCATGTCCTCCTCAGCTGTTCAAGCAACGCCCAGTAATCATAACTACAAAACAACTGGTTATTTGGGCTGATGGAGGTCTCTAGTGGAAAATCAGCAGAAACACAAGCTCATCTCCAAAATTCAAGATAAGATCAGTTTAACAGGAAAAAAGAAAAGGCACTTCCTCCTCACCCATGAGGGCAGACAACAGAAACTTTTGCTAAACAATTTGCTCCTCAAATAAAAAAGAACTTGGAGAATCATCTTCCTGGGCAAGATGAAGCCTTTGTGGACATCAGAGCAGAGGTGTGATTGGGAAGAAGAATCACCCATCATCATCTTTCTTTTGGCTAAAAGTGGTTAAAGAAATATTTCTTTGGAAAAAAGCCAAGAATTGATGGATTTCTTCTAAAAGCTGTAACTTGTGACCAGTAGCTCTATACTGCCAACTTCAGCTGATATAATTTCTCTCATTGAAAAAGGTAATATTATATTTTTTAAAAAGGTGAATTACATTATGTAGATGAGAAATGTTATGCAACTACATAAATTACCGTGAGCTTGCTAGTAATTTTCTTAATGGCCAAATTGCTTAGAAGCAACATATATACATAAGCATAATCGTGATTGACAAAATCACTAACAGAATGTGGCTAAGCATAGCAGACCTGCTTGGGAATTGCTCTGTCAGCAGGTGCAGGTGGATGTTCTACCTTCAGGTCCAGGCAGACATCCCAGCAATACAGAAAGTCAGTCAGCTGCCACATGCTGAACAGGCCTCCAGGAGGAAAAGAAACCCCAAGCCACACATAAATCTAGCCTTGACTTTCTGTTTGAAAGTTAGGTTATTTACCAAAACTTGCCGATTGATAAGAAAGAGCACTGCAATTTACAACTATAAACCATACAGATTCACCTGGGAAATAACTGCTTACTGAAGATAATTCTGCTAGCACGGCATACTTCATCCCAACACAGGCAGAAATTTAAATTGCATAAAGAATGGTGTTCAGAGTATCCAGAAGGTCTAGAGAACTCTTCAGCCAAAATCAGTGCAACCCATCACCCTAAGGGATGCACAGAAAAATGTGACACTTTCTACAAGGACCACAGCATGTTTCATCTCCTGTCAGATCCAGTAGCACATTCCAAACATCTTGACACTGAAAATCAAATCACCTTTTAGTTAACCAAATATTCACTCTGGGCCAGTATTACTGTTTTAGAACAGAATTATTGTTTTAGCACTGAAATCCACATTAATCTGTTTTATAATAAAAAAGACTATACATGTACATGGTTGCATCAATATAATGAGTGTTTCATTAAAAGAGTCTGAGGAAGATAAGAAATATTTCTCTGTTACAGCTATAGTCCATTATGCACAGAAGAATGGAGGTTGAGAAGTTGGATACTTCTGTTCTGGATTTCTTTATTCTCTAGTGCATAGTATGTTCTTATGCAAGTCAGAGTAATTGAGCACTGGGCATTTCATTCATGCTATGTCACAGGACTTAGTGGAATTGTACACTGCAACAATGGTGGACAAGAGAGAGTTTGTCACTCTGATATACAAATTTTTCTTAAAGTGCCATCCTTGTGCCAAGTTACACAGGCTTTTGCCAGTAACAGAAATTGATTGTAGATGAAAGTATTCGTTTCCATGCTCCCTATGATCCCAAATTCCACATGGGAATAAAATCTTATATAGAATCAAACAAATAATTCACAATTAACAATTTCTATCCCTAAATATCTTCCAAGAGGATACTTTCCTCCTTATTATTCAAATGCATAACTAAAACATTTCTAATTGTATTATGTCATCTTTCAATCAGTAACTGGAACTTGAGAGTTGCTCTGGCCACTGGTCTCTTAAATCACGTTTTTCGATTACATTTCCCAGTCAGAAAGGCAAGCCAAAAAATACACCAGGTAGGAGATGTGTTTATTTGTTTAATGAATACAGAAAGCACAACAATATAAAAAAACATTCCTCTCTATCCAGTCACCCCTGCACAGCCCAGCTCTCCAGTTTCCCCCAGCCCTTCCCACCTGGCTATCACTCCCAAATGTGTTCAGTGGGCATTGCCTCCCATTGCCCAAGTCACCTGCACCCCAGGGAGGAGGAGGCTCAGCTACATCTGCCCTGGCAGGAACTGCCCACAACCAGTCATGAGTTAGACTTAGGCCCTCTTGGACTTGGAATTACTGCCTACTGCTTCAATGAAGGCTTATGCAATACACTCAGGGGTCCTCACTTTCCTTGAAAATTAATGTGAAGGAGGTGTGGACACAGTTCAGAAAAATTCATCATAATTCAGTCTAGACTTTGTGGCAGTGCTTTCCCAATATTCCCATTACTTCAAATGAAAGATCATTGTAAAAACATTGACTCCATTAAAAAAATAGCATCTTTAGCTACCTATGCATTTACAAAAAAACTCACAAAATAATATTTTACTCCAGGATTCCCTCCAGGACAGAAACTTGGTTTTAATTTCCTGGACTCATAAGGAGCTTCAGTTGTATAGATGTTTGTGGGCCCTCTATGCAGAGATAAAGTGTTATTTTATCTGTCCTCATATTACCCTACAGACTTTGTTCAAAACACGATGAAGTGTTACTGTACCAACAAAATCACTGTTTTGCAAAATGCAATTCTTACAGCTATTATAAGAGTTGCTAAAATCTGGTTTGCACTGTTCTGTTTTCTTGTGAGTACAGATTAGTATAATGCCCCACTTTCAGTCTGCTGAATTGAAACACCTCTTATTTAGCAACAGAAAGCTGTCAATACCCTCCAAGAGGGAAAGAATAAATAGCAGAAATATTGTTTGCTATTTGGAAGTACCTGGATAAAGAAGCAATTACGTTTCCAGATATTAAGGGGACCACAGTTAGGACTTGCCTTTTGATACCCACTAAAAAAAAAGACATCAGAAATTATTTATCATTGCTTTTCTCAAAGGATGTTTTTCTTCCTCAATTGAAATAGCTAGTGACCACTTATAGTGCAGAAGAAACCATCTCTTTGGTGATCTCTGGTTCTCAAAGATAAAATACCAGAAAACATGAAAATTCTGAGTTCATATAAGTTTTAAAAAAAGTGCTGAAATGTGATTGCCCTCAGTCACAGGACACATTTGAAGCAACCCATTGACCCTAACTCAACCACAGGCCCGCATAGATTTTCCTTGCTCAGAGCTGGAATTTTTGCAGACAGCTGTTTTTTAAGAAGAGCCAATAAAGAAGATTTTTTGGGCCATCACTCATGCTGCCAGATCCTGGTGCACCGGTGGGAGACGTGACTGCCTCCTGAGGCTCACAATCACCCTGCCCAGGGTTCCTCCTTCCAGCCTTCTGCTGGTCGAGGGGTTTGCATACAGGTAGATGGGTCTGGAGTAAAGTCTGCTGACTCCTGATGAGCCATCCAGCTTTCCTGGACACCGTGGGAAGCAGCAGCTGCTGTGCTGTGTGGCAGCATGGGGCAGGAGAGCAGCGGTGAGCCACTGCAGCAGTGACCCTTCCGTGGGCAGGGCACCCATCTGTGGTCCCAGACCATGTGTGCACACTGCCTCAGACATCTCACTGCCTGCTGCTCAGGTGCTTTCAGTGCACAAAATTCACTTCACTTTGTTGTTAGGCAGATTTTGCCCCAGCTGCTAAATCCCTGACTCTGAAGACATAAGCACTGCTTTGCATACCTGTGCAGATGAAGGAAGAGTTGCAAGGAAATCTATCCTGTTGCAAGAGCTTCAGGAGCAATCAACCAGGCAGACCCAGGTGCGTGGCAGAGTATCTTCAGAAGAGCTGAATATCTGCCCTAGACTGATTTTAGCTATGCTGATAAGTATCAGGCGAAAATGTGGGTGCAGGAGTTAAGAAACAAAGGTATGTGTTTTGCAGCGTATGTTGCAATTTTGAGCTTCATGCAGCAGGAAGAGGGTGAAACATCTGATAGCAGCAAATGCCCTGAAGACAAAGACACTATACATTAATATGGGAACCGTTCAAGACAGCATTCAGTGTGTACTAAAAACTGGCCAACTGGCATACTGTTTCCTTTCATTAATCTGACCTAATGAGGTGCTCTGTTGAAAAAAATAGTTAAACAGAATATGAAAAAAAACAACTGTGGGACATATACTTCGGTGCCAGAGGCTGAATGGTGGTGAGCAGGAATGGTGGGAGGCACACAGGCTCAGGGACCAGGGGTCAGCATGGCGAGGGCCCATCTGCTCCCAAAGAATGGTTTGCACAGCACAAACTGGTTTGTGCACTGTGCAGAGGAACCCAGCTACAGGCCAAACTGGCTTGGGAAACAGGTCATTGTATTTCCACTCAAGTCAGATGACTTTCATTCCCGACAAGCAGTGCCAGCATTTTGTGACCCCTGTCAGTGAGGTTAGTGTGGGACAGCACAGCTCACAAACTGTATGCCTGCACTAATCGGGTCCCCAACTTCCATGCAGTTAACAGGTGATGGTACACATGCATGTCTGATTAAACAGCCCACAAGATCTTCAGAAACTTGGGATTTGCTGAGCTCCATGTCCTATGGAAATCATTACTATAAAAGACAATGTATTAAACTTCTTTTCCTGTCTTCTCACTCTTTTTCTGTTCTTTAAAATCTTACCTGGAGATAAGTGCAAAAGGCTTCTTTGTACAAAGTATGTTTTAATGAGTGAAGACTCACTTTGTGCACAGTCAGGTTCTTTTGCCAGGTTCCCAGGGAGGCAAGCATGGTGGTGTCATCATCACTGTGAAACTGGAGGCGAAGATGTCAGGCAGAGCTTGTCAGGACATCTTCTGAGGTTTTACTGGGAAGCCTTCAGGGTGAAGAAAATTGGAAGTGACCTTTATACAGAATTACTACAAACACAAGTAGGCTTGGACAGAGAAAAAAAAAAGGTTCAGGGAAAGGTTTCTACTAGGTTTTACTCGTATTTCAAGCCAAGTAAAGCAACTTCATTTCCCTAAGAAAGTGCTGCCATATGGAGCAGGATGAAAATGCACTTTAGTCAGCAAGAGTTATTGGATGTTATAGCAGAAAATAATAGTAGGAGTTTGTAATGTTATACTGGGTTTTGATTTGCTGCAAATATGACTGGTACCTGTTATATTCTACTGTTACAAATTAATAACTCACTATAAGAAAATAAAGGAAGGGCGGACCTAAAGAGCAGGAAAGACTCAATGAGCACTAATGAGCTTCAGGGCTGTCTAACCAGGAAAGCTGTAGAAACTTCTTCCCTTGAACTTTTAAACAGTTTCCAGCAGTATCCCAGAGGAAATATCCTTATCCACGCCTTGCAATGATTTAAAGAATGTTTATTTTTCTGAGGAGAAAAATCTATGGGCATAAAAAATAGTTGTCTATGTTGCTAGTAAAAATTAGGGTTACATTTGAATTTTATTGACTTTATTTGACTTTATTTTATTCATTTCATGACTTGTGTGAGAAAAAATGAAAAGGTATATAGACATATTCTAATATCACATTCAGTTTTTGCTTTCTTTCCCTTCTTTATATACAAGCAACAAATAAAATGAAAGCAATAAAAAAGTGCAATAAATTAAAACCTGAAGCCTGAGTGTGGCATTTTATTTATATTTCTGAAAAGCAGTCTGTGGACTACCTTTTGATGTTTTTTGTATCACAGGTATAGAAACAGTGAAACATTCACTTGAGGTTTGCTCTGTCCTGTTCATAATAAGGTAAGTGCTACTGCAGAATTCCTTAGATTGATTCCTTCCCAGGGAAAATGTAAGGCAGATCCTAAAGTGCTGTGCAGGGCCAGTGCAAATCACAACACCTTGCCTACAAGTTTTTTTCAAGAGCACTGCTCTGTATCTCTGCGTAATTTTCTGCACGGCTGTTCTCACCCTCCAGCACCTCTGCAGGGAAGGAACGCTGCCATCTGCCCAGCACAGCTGACTCTGGGACCCCTTGCTCGTGTCCCACTCCTGGTGCAGCCAAGGGCACTGCACCTCTGCCTGCTGCCCCTTGAGCTGCCTGGCTCCTGAACACTGGTGGTCACCCAGTTCAAGATGCCCTCTGCCACACCATCCTTAGCTGCTTCTCCTTCTCAATGGCAGCGTAGGCCCTGATCCTGCTGCCAGAGGAAAAGAGCAGGCTGTTTGTGGAAGAGGGAAGGAGAGGGCGTGCTCCCTCTGGACAGCAGCAAGGGCAGGGAAGCAGCAGAGGGATGCATTCCATGGGGCCGAGAGAGGGGAGGCACAGGTGCCATTAGGGGAGGAGGAAGTTTCCCCTCACTATGCACAGCACAGGACTGACCACCGCAAAGTGAAGGGGTGATCCTTCATTCTGGATAATAAATTATTCCAGCGTCAGTGGAAAGTACAAAAGTCCAAAATTATTGAATGTGTGCAATTCCTTACATATCCCATGTTGTGTCTGGGTTCAAAGAGCCCCCGGTGACTCATGTGCCTCAAGCTGCAGAGACCCATGTCTCTGATTTTTCAGGTTCAAGAAGATTTTTGCCTTACCAATCAGATTTTTTGACATAATCATGTTCCTGCATGGGATCCAGACCCAACAGCATGAAAAAAACCTCACCTGCCAGTCTGAAGAAAACATTACACAGCAACTGCAGATGAACAAATCCCAACACGCAGACTTTAACACGAGGCTGAATGGCATGTTCACAGTTAATACATTTTTAATGCACTCTCCCTTCCTTCTCTTTGTAAACTGTTTGTTTGTTTTCAAATACAAGGATGTTAAGTATTTGAAAGATACCTACCTGTTGGCAGTTGCAGTTGACCCAGTGTAGTTTTTCTGTCACATTTGTTCTGATATAAAGCAAGCTCTTGGTGGCATAAAGCAAGCTTTACAATGCTGCAAAAAGGCAGCTGAGAGCTGAACAGGAGGTCTCAGTACTACCTAAACTACAGTTCCACAGTACCCAGGATCACGGGGGTGTGCTAAATTTGATGGGAGAACACAGTAGTGATGTTTGTTGTTTGTGTAATACTTATAATCATTCTATATTAGTTCAATAGCCTTTTTTTCTTTTTCATTCTACGCTAGTTCATGTAACAAAACTCCGTATGTGTTCAATTAATGG
This sequence comes from Buphagus erythrorhynchus, assembly GCA_013400855.1. Taxonomy (NCBI): domain Eukaryota; kingdom Metazoa; phylum Chordata; class Aves; order Passeriformes; family Sturnidae; genus Buphagus; species Buphagus erythrorhynchus. Next base: position 97,039 of record VZTT01049132.1, read on the forward strand.
TATTCATTTCCTTTCTGTTTAGATAAACAGGATCCTTTTGACTAGAATTAAGAGGACTATGTGTTTGGGGATGTGAATTCAAACCTAGACACATTTAACCAAAAGTGTTTCGTGCTACTGTGTACTCACACACTACTGTACTTCTGTGTAGTCATTTCCCTCCTTTCTTCCATCCATTATATACCAAAATTTCTAATCACAAAATAATGTTCAATAACTAATTTTATTTTTTTTAATAGTGGAAAAACTCAGATTTAACAACATCTTAAGCAATTTGACTTATTAACAGTTCCTCAAGAAATAGGAGATTTTTTTTTTTTTAGCTCAAACGTTGAAATAAACTCTCTCATTTTCTTGAGTTTATAGTTTTCCAATCTGGCAATTTCATCCAGACAAACTAAAAGAAAATCCACTCATAAAATTCCTTATGCAATATTACCAGGTCAATAAATGACCCAAAAATCCTATTTTCATAGGGAACACTTTTTACCTTGCTTTAAATTTGGACAGGATATATAAAATTGTCAAACAACTAGAAGTTACCTTCCAGGTATTTGGAAATGAAAGGTGATGCATCTGAGAACTTTCTTACAATCAAAGACAAACACCCACTCAGTGGATTAAAGGCAGGGGAGATGTGGGTAGAAAGATATCTGCAACAGGTATTGCTAAGCTGTTCTCTGATGAGAGGTTTAAAATGCAAAATGCAGACAGTGACTAATTCTAGAACCCAAGTGACAGAGCAGGGTTTTAGTAATGAATAGACGAATGTGTTCTGCACAAAAAAAAAAAAATAATGTCATGATATCACAGAGTAACCCATATCAAGGTTTATGTGAATAAATAATGTACATGTTTGTATGGTGTCTCTGCTATTCAGGCTTACAAAAAAGGTCATGGAAGTTCTACCATGAAATAAATTGTTGTTCTATTGCACTGTGGTGCTCTATGAAGGGGAAGGTGAGGGCTCAAGAAGATCAATAACGATGAATGAAATGAAGGCAGTTATATGGAAAGGGGAGAAGCTCTAACTGATATATGGAGTATTCTTGCATATTTATATGTTTTTATTATTAGATTAAGGATGTTGTTCTGATCAGGAAAAAAGAATTCTTCTTGCAACAAAATATTTTCATATATACAGGCCAGCTTCTACCAAGCCAGGAACAAATATATCACCTCTACCAATGTTGCTTAAAGTTGTCAACAGACCAAACTTGACTTTGTGCACTCACTGTCTGGCAGGTACCAACAAGTAACTAATTTTCTTAGCTTATTCCTTGAAGTTTCTTCCAGGAATGTGCAGATACAGAAACGTACCCCTACAGTTTTACCATTCTTGCAAGCATTAACTGCTGGGGAAAAACATAAAGCCTTGGCATAATCAGAGCACTGGTCAAAGGCAGCAGGCACAGAACAAAACATACTTATCTCTGTTCAAATTACCTGTTTCATTGTGTCTGTGCTGTACAGTCTCCATGCTGACTCATGCCATTACTTCATGGGAAGCTCCTCTAAAAAGTGATGAGCAGTATTTCTGTGATGTAAATACATGGTGTCATTATCTGCATTTGACTTTGCCACTGCTGTTGTCGTAATGAGATATCTAGAACTAAATTTTCTGAGATATACTGAAATAGCCACCAGTACAGAGAAGGTATCAAAGAAACTTTGGGGGAAAGAATAAAAAACAAGTGTGGCATTATTTTTATATTGCGTGATTATGAGGAAGAAGAGGAACTGGAAAATTATTTCAGATTATCTTTCTTTGTAACTCTTCTGTTGACATGCTGTGTGTTTATTTTCTGTTTCTAAAAAACAGAATTTCTCAGGTTTCCATTATTTAAGGACATCTAAACAAACTGTGTACAGAAATCCTTGTGAATTTCCTGGGGTTAGAGTTTTTCTTTGCTTGGCTTTCATCTAAATTCCTGTTCTTTCTCTTTCCCCTGCAGAGCAATCCTTTCTCTCCTGGGAAAAAAACCCTGTGAGATCCTTCTAGCTTTAATTCCAGCACAGGTCAGCAGGAACCACCTTCCCCGTCCCCCCCTCTTTCCCCCTGATTAAGGTAAACTTAATTTTCAGCCTTCCCTGTGATACTGACACAGCCAGAGGAAATTCTGAGGCTGCAGCTTTGCAGCACTGTGAACACTGGGTTTCAGTACCCAGTTTTCCCTTCCACAGAAATATGCTACTTGCAGCATGAGATCAGTTAGCTGTTCATGACTGAGCATGTTACAGTAAACAGTCTGCTTTCATCATGCAGGCTTCCCAGCATTTTTTCAGCTGGGAAACAACTGTGAGAACAATGGAGGATACCTCGCTGACAATAGGTGCAATATCATTTACATTTCTGACAAGCTCTCAGCATAGCTTTATTTCAGCTGAGTTCCTGCCTCCATTATGTGACTGCAATGTGCCTGCCGAGAGATGAAATGCTGGCTCCTTGACAATAGCCAAAGAGGGATACACCCAGTATTGGTTGAACACAAGGTGACTTTCCCAGCTTATAGAGGCCTGGGAAAAGACATGAATAATGCTGCTGTAAACCACAATATCCAGAAGGTATTGAGCTTTTCCTCACACATATGAAACAAAAATAAATAATGGCCAGGTGGCTACTGCTGGTGCACATAATTGCACATAAGCTTTTAGACCAAGTCTTTGAATGTTGCTGGAGAAGCTTACTCAGGGTGCTTGGGATTTTTCTGCACAGGAGCAAACCTTTGCACGTTTCAGGCAATGGTTTACAGAATGCATTTCACTTTACTTCTGTCCAGATTCCTATTGCCCTGTGCTGCAAACGCATGCATTTGCAAGACAAGACAATGCCATAACTGCTGTCTAGGGAGTTAGAACAGGTGCAGAGAACATACAGAGCAAGTGTGGTGCTGGATAATAACCGTGGGAGTACTCTGTTGAAGACTCATGCACCAAACACTTCTGTCAGGATGATGGGATTGCTCATCTCTCCTTTCACAGCCCCACTATGCACACTCCTAACAAATTGCAGTGGAGGATCATGAGTAACCAAGCACAGGAAAAGCTAAGCAGATGTCACAACTCCATACCTCAGCACAACCCCTCTCTCACTTATCTTTGTGAACTTACATTGTCTTTTCAAGGTCTGCATGGCTATTTTTTAGGGCTGAACACATATATTCCTTACTGCCTACACAAAAGCGTATTATATTGTCAATCTCGGTTTACAGCAGCCCATCCTCCCCACCTCAGACTGTCAAGACTGATGTCCGTGTATAGCAATGCTATCTTAGGGCTAGTCATTGTATTGGGCATAAACTGTCTTTTGACCTGGGCTCCCAGAGAGCTCTCTGAGCTCAAACCACTGCAGACAATCATTACACCATGCTCAAACAGCTAAATTGTGCTCGTGTCAGACTCGGAAGCCCTGCTTTCCAGTGTGGTGAATTATTAATTTTCAAATTTTTTTTATTTAAAAGATAATTGCAGGATTTACCAGCCTAATATCTCAAAACCTTTCAAAACAGAAAAATAAATTAAAAGCATGCTTTCCATGAGAACAAATGCACCAAATATTTCACGTGCTCAGAGAGCTCTTCCTAAGACTTCAGGAGATGGTACTACTCATTAAGAAAAAGTTGCAATAACATAACTAACTCCAAAACAGGGATAAGATTTACAAGAAGGCAAATTCAGTTATTTTGTTGACTGATACTTTCTGCTGTCAAAAGTATAAAGCTATGTTTTTCCCTTTGCAGACCACATTGGTGTTATGCTGTCATATCCCTAACCACTACTTTTAAGTGACACAGCGAGCCTCTTGTACCTCTTACTGCTTCCCCATTAGAATTTAGATCACTCTTGGATGCCCCCTGCACTGACTGTGCCTCAAAGCTCACACTGTTTCTCAAAGCATTGCCGCTGCTTGGGCCAGAATTTGAGAACTGATGGCTAGTTGTAAACTGCAGGAAGACACTCAGCTCAAAGATAGGTTCAAGGATATATTTCCTCTGTAGTTCTGCCAAGTGCAGTGCTCACCAGCAAAAAATCATGGAGCACAGTGCACGTGGAGATTTAGAAGCTGCGGACAGAAGTCAGCAGTCCTGACTCCTCTCTGCAGATGAAAGAGAGCCCTGTGTTTGTACAGCATTTTGGTGAGATAATTTTATGATCATGGGGAAGTGTAGAAATCCGGTCTAGACATTTCAGTCATAAGTTCAAAAAACTACCCCAAACTGACAACACTGCTTGTTGAACCTTGGAAGTCCTTCTAAATCACTCCTCTGTGAAACTTAAAGTGTGACATTTGATTTTGTTTCTGGCAAAGCATTTTTTTGGTGCATGTATTTGAGAAATTTCCTACCTCCAAGAAGGAGACACTAGCTAAGTCTGCCTGTACATTGTAGACTCCTTAAGATTGGAAGTGACCTCTAAGGTCAACAAGACCAACCATTAACATAGCACCACCATATTAATCTTGAAGCCATGTCCTAAAGCGCCATGTCCACAAGTTTTCTGAACATTTTCAAGCATGGTGACTTCACCACTTCACCAGGCAGTCTGTTCCAATGCTTGACAACCCTTCCCATGAAGAAATTCTTCCTAATGCCCAATCTGAAACTCCCTTGGCATAGCTTGAGGCCATTTCCTCTTGTTCTGTCACTTGTTACCTGGGAGAAGAGGCTGACCCTCAACTGGCCCCACCCTCCTTCCAGGCAGGTGTGGAGAGTGCTAAGGTCTCCCTGAGCCTCCTTTTCTGCAGGATAAACACCCCCAGCTCCCTCAGCTGCTCCTCACAGCACTGGTGCTCCAGACCCTGCCCCAGCTCCGTTCCCTTCTCTGGACTCACTCCAGCCCCTCAGGGCCTTTCTTGCAGGGAGGGCCCAGAACTGGACACAGCACTCGAGGTGTGGCCTCAGCAGTGCCCAGGACAGGGGGACAATCAAGGTCCTGTGGGTGATCAGAGACCCAATGGAAAGAGAGGGGACAGAGAAGACCCCGTGGCAAAGGGGGGGCTGGTGGAGGGTGAGCAAGGCACTGGTTCAGCCACAGCCTCTTCAGAGCTGAGGACTGTGAAATGGATAGATTTGAGGAATTTGTTTTGCATGTCATCCTGAATTATGTTGCCCTTTTTTCTGCTTAAAAGTATCTGTTAAGACAACTAATTTATCTTTGTGAGTGAGGAAGATTAGGCCACAAGGCATAAAAAAAAGTTTTATTTTTCTGAATTGCTCAACAATGGCCTAAGAAAAATGATTTATTACAAATCACTAAAAACTTTAGCCCATCGCTTGTGATTGTCTAACATGCGTATGTAGCACAGGCAAAAGCACTTTAGATCCAAAAGACAGATAATTCCTTTTCTTTCAGTTTTACTCATCATTTTGAGAACTTTAAACAATATATTTGCAAATCTGCTTGGGTTTTTATTTTCACAATCTCACCATCTTATCCAGAAAATGTTGTTAAAGGACAAAAAGTCCCAACTTTTCATATGAAAAAGTTTTTTTCAGTGCTTTTTCTCAGTCCTTTACCATATCTTCATGGCTTCTGCACCCTGGATGTTCATTAATAGGGCAGTCTTTTAGAATGTTTCAGGGGACCTTCAAAAATTCCCCAAAACCTTCTACAGTCAAATGCTGAGTAGCTTTGCTCTTACCTAATGCTTTCTTTTCTTTTCCACCTAGCATTGCCTAAGAAACAGAATTACAAAACACAGCATCAAGTTGCAGCCAATACTTAGCTTTAAAAGCAGTCCTGATATTACCACAATGTATGGGAGACATCTCTAGCCATCTGGTTTCGTTTCTGCATCTTTCTCAGTGATGGCTTTGCTTAGTCTCTTACTATCAGAGAAAAGGTGGAGCAAAGCCTCCAAGTGGAAATTTATTGCTCTGCCTCTAATTTAGGAGATCTCCTGTTCAGATAAAAAGCTTGCTCTTCCAGAAAAGGTTTATTTAGTAAGAGGTTTCTGACACGGCTCAAAGCAAGAAATGAGAGTGTGTAGGAGATCACCAAGAAAAGGTTGATTCCAAGTGTTTTTCTTATTACTATATAATTGCATGTTATTTCTGTCTCCAATAATAAAATTTGTTAATCATACCTCTGAGTCACTGTCCTTTGCAACTCCTACAGGTTAAAAATTTAATACTCTCATTTATGGTTATTTATTTTTATGAACACCAGAAGTATGCTGCACAGAAGCCCAGGCATATTTTCAGAGGTTTTGCTTGCAAAGACACATTCTTTTGATTACCTGCATTCCCCTCACTTGGTATTGCTCATCAGAGCTGGGCTGTTTATAGTTTCTGATTAGTAGAACTTGACTCAGGACAATTGTTTTCTTAGAATATGAAGATAAATTCTTTCATCATAACAGAGGGATTAATCTGCACTAATGCCATTGATGTGATGCTGCTTTTTCATTAATAAGCAAATTAAAGTCACAACCCATGTACATTCCACGTGCTCATAATCTGAACACGATAAACTCTGAAGAGAAGAACTCTGTCCATGCCACAGTGGAAATATATGATGAAAAAAATCGTTTCTCTTGTTTGAAAATAAGCTAGTTAAAACTAACCACCTTTGTTCATGGCATACATCTTTTACCTTCAATACAGGCTATACTGAGTAATAAGAAAAGATTACTGAGCACAGAATTGCAAAGCAAAATGAAAAAAAAAAGAGAGAAACTAAGTTTTTTGGTCTCAGTTCAGCAAGTAGGAATAGATCAGTACAAAGCCTCTTCTGAACAACATGTGCTCACAGTGCTACAGAGAGAAGGTGCAAAGTTCACAGAGGCCCCAGGCAAAGACTGAAGTCAAGCTCTTTGCACTTGCATATTGTTGACTTGCAGTGAGGCCCAGCAGCCTGGGAGGCTCTTGCAGTGCTCAGACTTACAGCCCATAAACAGGTTTCCTGCAGAATAACTGGGCCTGGTGCTAGTGATGCTGGTGTGATCAGTGAAAGGGCAACAGCTCTGAGACAGAAGAGAAAACACCACCAGCAGGACTGGAAAAGCTACAGAGGGCACATGATCCTGCAGGACTCAGAGGAACCCAGCTGTGCAGTCACCTCACTCTGGAGCTGTCAAAGGGCATCAGTGGAATCACAAAAGAAACTGCAGGCCTGGACTCAGGCTGATGTGTATTTTGGGACAGGCTGTCTGAGAGACATTAAACGCTTGCTAGAGATTTCTTTTGTCACTGATTCAAATACAAAATTTTGCAAATGCAAATACCTTCATGAATATTTTCTTTTCATTTCTGAAAAGTCCCTGTGCAAAACTATAGTCATAAACTCAGTCCTATCTCCTATTTCCTGTCCTACTGATATTTACAGCCCAAGTTTGGGGTGTCCTGCCTGCCCATCCATGGTGCTGGATCTGCACCATGAGCTGTCTGAACATGGCAGAGCTTTTAAGTTCCTGTGTAGTTCATCCCTGCTGCCACACTAGCTGCTCTGGCAGACCAGCATTGGCAAAGCAGGGTTTGTCATAGCAGCTCTACTATAACCAAATCACCTGGGAGAGGAAAGAAGTAGATCATGAGAGAATAAATCATGGGCAGATGGAAAATATGACAAAGTAAACAAAGAAGAAGTATGGCAAGGGAGGTAAGAAGTGTCACAGAATAGTAAGAGCTGGGCTGTATAGTTCTGAAGAAATGAGCAGGTGAGAAACTTAGTAGAGATAAGGAAACTGCTAGGGGAATTAATAGATATGCCTTGGGAGATGAAAAAATTGTCAGATCTTCTAAGAGAAGAGCCTGGGAAGGTAGTAATGCCAACTCTGTTGAGGGAAGATGAGAAGCAGACAGGCCAAGATAAGCAGCAAGAAAATTAATACCAGGGATAACCAAAAGACAATGCCAGGCTTGAGTAACAAGCCAAGTAAGCCAACAGAAGTACCAAGAGCCTGAGAAATAACCTTCAGGAGACAATTAACATGAAAGCCATCTCATGAGAGCCAGGAGCTGTGGTTTGGAGATCAAGACATAAGATTCTTTCTTCAGGTCAGACTAAAACTGAGGCATTTTCTGGTATAGAAGGTCTTTGCCTAGGTTTCTCATAGCATGCAGATGCCAATTTTATCTGCTTCTACAATATGTATGTTGCACAGACTAGAATTACAAACAGTAGTGGCTTTCAGTGTAGTTGGTGGAAACTATTCAAATATACTTAGAAGTATTATGAAATCACAGCTCTTACTCGACCCAATGTAGTCTCTAAAAGTATAAAAATCATACAAATGGTTATATAAGGAAATATAAAACACAAAGAACAGCTGTGGAATTCATAATGACCTGGAGGTATGTGAGCTTCTCTTTGTACCCTCTCACTCCTCCAGGGGTGCTGGTAGCAATCCTAGCATGAGTTTTCTATCATGTGCTTTCTCTTTTCTTCTTTAGCATGGCATATTATGGCAAGGATCTGGAAAGAAGAGAAAATGCCCACAAGTCCCTCCTGCATTACTGTCCTTAGCTGCCACCCTGCTTTCAGTGACCCATCACAGGCATGAAAATGTAAACATAGAAAGAGAAGGAATCTGAAAGGACCAAACTCACCTCTGCTCAAGCAGGTATGCAGGAGAGAGATATCTGCCTCTACCACAGGGTCTTCATGTTGGGAATCACCATCTCACCTCTATCAGTAGGACTGTGTTTTTCAGATTTCCTTGTGATTTAGCTATTTCCTGAGAACAGGCCATTCCCTAATCAACGCAGCAACAGAAATTCCCTGGTAATTTTTTAGAATGGGAGCCATCAGGGTGCTCTGTCATTCTGCAGGCAATTTAAGGGCATGAACCATTCCTTCTGACCAAGTGGGTATATAACTATCTACATGTATAGCATTGCTCCTTTATACACTTGGGGTGTAATTCTGCACAACTGGGAACCTTGCAAAGTTATTCGACCCAGTGCAAAATCTGAAGGCCCTACTTTAGAAGGAGAAATTCTCTTTATCCTACTGATGGTTAGAGTACACAGCAATCAGAAATCCAATGAAGTTTCCCCTTAGTGAGACAAAGCATGCCTAATTCTGAACATGTTTGGTGCTTTACTTGGTCCCTTATGTGATAGAGCATCATTAGATGCTTTGATCTCAAGATGCCATCCTAGAGAACACTGAGTGTGTATGCAGGAAAGTACAAGGGAGGTTCCTTCATTAAGACATATGCTATGAAACAACAGGCTTTTCTAGGTTTGTGACTTTCCCAGGAGACAGCCTGTACACTGCCTCTCCAAAGGTCAGTGACTAAGCAAGAGATTTTCCAGCATGGCACTGGGACAGGGCATTACCAGAGCCTTTGGTTTCATGACATCTGGACCTATTAGGACTGGATTTACCAGGCAAATGCAAAAAAAATACTGTTTTATGGAAAGCTGCACTTCTTCCCAACCCCAGAACCTTCAGTGATTTCAAAGACAAATATTTAAAATGTACCAACAAAATCGTTGCTGTTTACTTAATACCTACATTTAAAATATCTGCTATAAAAGCAACAATTTCTTGTCCCTATGCCTACGTGGTTTAGATAGAGGAACAAAAAAGGTTCACCACCTCTTCTCTGTTATTTGTCATTTTCTGTATTTTTCACTCACAGCAGTAAAATGAGGAATATTTAGTATGTAAATTAATGAAGTGGCAATGTGAGTAATTTTACACCCTTATATTTTGAACATATTAGTACAAACTGGATATTAGCTGGTGAGTCAGCTCTTCTGAGCACAGGAAGAATCAAGAACATGTTCAACACAAAAATTTCTGTCATTCCTATTAAAATGCAAATATTTGTTCAGAAACCTTTATGATTAATTGGCATTAAGATTGCATTAGATAAAAAATTAGTCATACTGCTAGAATACCAGCAGAATAAAGTTTTTTTGATTGTTTTTTTCATTACCAGGTATGTACTTTAAAATCATTCACTTACTTGGCCTTAAGACAACCACTTCATCTGGCCCACCACAGTGGCTGTGACAGTACCCAGAAGTCAGGGCTTAGGAACATGATAAATAGGGAAAGGAGCGTGACCTTTCTACTGATATATCTTCCCAGCTCCTCTCAGTTAGTGATTTAGGGACTTGTCAAACTGGAAGTTGTGCCAGTGATGGACTATGATCTGTGAAGCTGCCCAAGTCATTTTTTAATTCACTTATGCTGATAACAAATCCATTACAATGGACACCTTAATTTGATTATATACTTTTTGGAGAGGTAGTTTCCGTTTCATTTAACTTTTACCTGATCCTATCAATTTCTTGCATGGTGGGAAATGCTGCTTTAATCACCTTCTCTGTGCCATTTCTACATTTTGACACTTCTACCAGACCCTCCACAGTTATGTGGGACCTGTTACTACCTGAGATTAAATTCCCCACTTTATTTCTCCAAAGGCAGATGCAATTCTATATACCTGTTTAACTTTGAAAATATTCTCTCTTTGAAAATATTCTATCTTCGACTTTTATTGCTGCTTCTCTGACAAAGGGTGACCAGGTTTCAATGCAATATTCTAGGCACTGATAATCCAGGGCTTTCCAGTAGCACAGAGCAGCTTTTTTCCCCCCTCTCATTATTATTTATTTATTTATTTATTAATATTTGAGGACATTCACAGTTAAGTTACTGACAAAGCCTGGAAACCATTCCCTGTTTTCTCTTACACCAAGTAACTAGAAGACAGCAATAATTTCTATTATAACCAGGGGGCTAACCCATAGTAAAAAAATGCTTTCAAAAGACTCTTTCTAGGGTGCTAATTTAGAGGCTGTTGCAAATTTCTAATAATAGCTGTTTTTCCACATGTGCATTATTTCTTACTTTCTAGACTTAAATTTAATCTGCCCTTTTGTCATCTTGTTTTTAAATGAAAAAAATCTTTCTGAATCCCTATGGCATCACCTTATGACTGGTCTGTCCTAATAATTATGTTTAATCTGCAAACCTTGCCAACTCACAATTTATCCCTATACCAGAACATTAAACAGCAAGCTGGCCAGCTAGAGAAGCTTGGGGTGGACCTTCATTCTTGCTAGAAAGCTTTACCTGAAAGATGACTCTTTGTTGTTATTACTTGCTTCTTATTCCTTAGTTGCTTTTCCACTTGTAAGTGCTCTTGTCCTGTGAGAACTTCAGTGCACGATTCATCAATAAAGAACCAAATCAAAGCCTTTTTTTCCATATTCAGATTAATAATTTGAATCTACATATGAACAACCTTTCAGCTCCATAACAGAGTTCTAGTAGGTTCGTGAGATATTACCTGCAAAAAAAAAATCCTTCCTGCTCCAAAAGGAAGTCAAATAGTAAATATTTGGTTCCATTATTTTATGATGGTTAATGTTCAGTTCAACTATTTTGTTACAGTTATGAATATACAGGTGCCAGGTGTTTCAGTATATGCCTCCAAGGATATTTCTCCACATTTTTCTAAAGACTAGCACCATGCTAACTGTCTTCTGTGCCTACTGAACTATGTCTAAGAGATGTATTAAGAGTCCTTTTGATCACAGCATTTTTTTGTTTACTATTGGTTTTAAAAATGTCTTCTAAAACATTCTTTTTAACATTTACTTCTAAACTGACAGTGAAAACTCTAGATTCTCTCTTTCTGTTGTGAGAGACTGTTGGGCCAGACCCATTCTCTATGGCCAATACCAGTCAAAACAATTAATCTGACTTTTCTGTAGAGACTCTCTTTCTCCTGAGTGCTCCTTTTAACCCTGGCTATCTACAGCTAAACAAACTGACTTTGTTCTCCCTCTAATGAAAAAAAATTAGAAAACCATAGTGTTGCCTTACTTCTATCTAGAAATGAGTGGTTTGCACTGCATGAAATTAACTCAGTAATTCTTTCTCTTCAAAAGACACTGTGTTTTCTGTGTTCCTATTAACACTCTGTTGGTTGGTGGTTGTCTGCCACCCTTCCATTTTAAGGTTCTGTAATCACCTTAGCTGTTAAATGATGCTGTAAAGTAGATTCTAAAACCATGTGTTTTAGATATGGAATTTCAGCCACAGTATTTACACAGCACATTTCCTGCAGCTGGCCTTGTACCATATGTTGTACCTTCAGGATATGTTGTCTTGTTTTTTGTATTTCTTCCAGCAGGTTTGTAAAATGCTTATTCTAATTAGTATTTCTAGTTAATGTATTGCTATTTGTCCTGAATCTTTAGAGAACTTCAGCACAGCTGTGGTATAAATCTTCATGTTCTACATATTTGCATTATGGAGTGCAAGCTCTTTTTTCTGGGGCAAAAATCAGTATGTCTTAAAGGATGAGATAATTCTGTATCAAGGCTAAGTAATTTGAATCAGGTATTTTAAGCATGTTAACCAAACCACATACCAAAGAAGTAATGATTAAATGTTATAGGGTAGTTCCTTCTCAGACAAATTATCACAAGATATCTCACAGCAGTATCACTGAGCTAAGAGCAAAAGTGTCCATAAGTAAAGCATCAAACTCTCATTATCACTGACTTTGCTATCAAAGCTTGTCATACAAAAATATGCAGATATTTTAAATGGAGATCAAATTATATTCAAATTCTAGTAACCCAAAGCAACCATCTTAATATTGCTAGGTTTATATATCTTCTCAAGATTAGAATGGAAATTTTAATGTACTTTTCATCTTTATGTTTTTTTTTAATTCCTTGCCAAATCATTTTCTTTTATCGTTCATACACACTGCATCATTATTAGAGTCAGGTTGGGCAAGAGTGCAGAGCTAATTTTCTTCTTCAAAAAACTATGGAGGGGTCATAAAATGCAAAGCTACTGTTGTGATTTTTGTGTAACACTGTGAAAAACAATTCCTTGTTTTCTGAACTTTGGTATACAGGATCCCAAAATATGCATTTGGACACAGAGAAACAAATTGTAAAAACTGTAGTGAAGAATATGGAGAAGGTAGCAAATGTGAATGGGCACTTGGTGCTAACAGGTGTGTGTTAGTTGTGGGGTAGTTAGCAGCTCAATCTTTGTACAGCATGACTGGCTCATCATTTAAAGTAATTGGTCCCAATCTAGTCCGTCTGCTCTCAGGAGTTAGTAAATGGACATCTTAGGGCTTCTTGGTGTCTTTATTCTCTTCACAACTTTCTTATATCTCCCCTGCCATTGCACAGACAGGCTAAACTGTGAGATACTTAAGCCAGAGGCCTTTCTGGCCTGTGTTTTCACAGGCATGGGTTTGGGGTCTGCCTGTGACTGTCACAAAAATTCATTAAAGACAGACCATGCCACAGGAACAGTTATTTAAATAACCTTGGCTCAGTGCTTACCACCACTACATGGAGTCGGTCTGCAGGTGGACAGCGCTGCACACATTCTGCCTCAAGTACACAGATGCCCATTTAGGCAATGCCCACACAATGCATTTGAGCCTCAGCCTAATACTCTTGATGTTCTTGACACAAAGGCAAATTGAAGGCAGTCAGACATGCTTAACATGAAGTGCAGTCAGAAAACAACAAAACTATGCAGATGTAGACCTGCCTAGAAAGGCAGACAGTGTTATCTCTCTCTCCGCTTCCCTACCTCCATGAATGCTTTAGAAGTGCTGTTTGACTAATCACTCCTTTCCAGGAAGGTGGTGTCAAAAAGTGTTATCTGTTGAGTATCTCTAAGTGTTTCACACATAAACGAATGCAACATCAGATATGAGAAATGTGAGAGAGTTGTACAGGGGGGTGGTTAATAGAACATGTAAACCTCTCAGCTTCCATGTTCTCCCTCAAAGATAGTACTATCAGGAATTGGGACGTTCTCATTACTGAAATCAGAATAAAGCCTGTCAGGAGACTATGTACTGTTATTCATGCTGAACAGGTTTACCCTGCTTTATAAAGAGGGGTTGCAGTCTGCACTTCTCAGTGCATACCTGGTGTAGAAGTCTCCTTACCTTTTGAACTTACGAAGTGACAGCACAGCTTACCCAGAAAAAAAACATGCAACATATCAATAAACTCAGTTCTTGATTAGCTCTCCTTCTATCTCCACTTCTAATACTGACAGATCTTGAATGGGCTTTTTGTTATGACTATTGACTTTAGCCTTTTGAAATATTGCTGAGTGGTGACCCAGAGGGGTGGAGGTGGAATTAGATTCAGCCGCACTTATACCATCATCTGTTTGGTATGTTACTTCCTTTCACTCTGATGTTGGGAAGATCACACCCAGCCTTCACATTCCTCTCCAACAAGTTGTGTCAAGGAAAAGGGAGAAAGGAAGCTGCCCCACATACCACTGGATATCAGAAAGGAAGGTCTTAATGAGGATGTCAGGATGTAATTTCTACAGAAATCAGCCCTTCCTTTTGTCAGTCCCAGGTCCAGCTGCTATAACATTCCAACATCATCTTATGAAGTGAGGGCTCAAGAGATAATACTCTGGGCTTATTCAATGTTCTTGGCTTATATATAAAAAGACTGCTGAATTCTTAAACTCAACAGCAGTAATAAATCCCTAAAACTGAAATGAAATAATGGAGTTTGTTTTGGCTGTAATATCAAAGACAGGTGAGGTGATTGAAACAGACAACAAAAGCATGTAAAGTAACTTGCTCGCTGTCATACAATAGCAACCCATTCCTAACTAGCTGAAGAACTCTGCTATATTCTTATACATAAATTTATATTCATAAATATTTGATATATATTAGAATGTTTTTATCTGCACTATTTCTATTTTTCAGCAATAGCCATAATAGCAATAGTAAATAACCAGAAAACAGCAGTGAAATGTACCATCGTGGAAATATATGTACAATATTCCTGCTTAAGAAATGTAAAAATAATGTTTGATCATATTTTGTAGTGACTCATATGTAAAACATTGCATGTATTTCTGTGACTCATTAAAAGCCTCTTAAAACCGACTCATTTACCTTGGAGAGGAATGTGCGGGAAATCCTTTGTAGCATGTCTATAAACCTTTGTGAGGGTAATTCAACATAAAAATAAAGCACTTATAGTATTTAATTCATAAGAGAAAAAATCTGCTAAATCAGAATCAAACAAAAATCTGTCTCAAAATCTCTTCCTTTTTTTGTTTGTTAATAGCTGGATTAAGGACCATGATATTTTGTGGTCCATTAGGGTCATTTTGGTACTGAAAAGTAAATTGTGTCAAGCCGCAGTATGAGGTTCAACAAGGCCAGGTGCTGGGTCCCAACAACCCCAGGCAGTGCCCCAGGCTAGGGCAGAGTGTTTCAAAACTGCCTGGCAGGAAAGGACCTTGGGGTGCTGGTGCAAAGGCATCCTGGCCTGGATCAGCAATAGTGTGGCCAGCAGGAGCAGGGCAGGGATTGTCCCCCTGTCCTGGGCACTGCTGAGGCCACACCTCGAGTGCTGTGTCCAGTTCTGGGCCCTCCCTGCAAGAAAGGCCCTGAGGGGCTGGAGTGAGTCCAGAGAAGGGAACGGAGCTGGGGCAGGGTCTGGAGCACCAGTGCTGTGAGGAGCAGCTGAGGGAGCTGGGGGTGTTTATCCTGCAGAAAAGGAGGCTCAGGGGTGACCTTATCACTCCCTTTGCCTGCCTGAAAGGAGGATGTGGCCAGGTGGGGTTGGCATGTTCTCCTGGGTAGCAAGCAACAGGACCAGAAAAACTAGCCTCAAGCTGCACCACGGGAAGTTCAGATGGGCATTAGGAAGAACTCCTTCAAAGAAAGGGTGATCAGATATTGGAATGGGCTGCCCAGGGCAGAGGTGGAGTCACCATCCCTGGAGTGTTCAAGAAACAACTCAACATGGCACTTTGTGTTGACAATCTGGTCCTCAAATATTGCACTTGATGATCTTGGTCCAGCATTCAGCATGCTGTTATTCTCTCATTGGATAAATAAGGTACTTAAATTTTTATGCAATGTTTGCACATTTCCAGTCCTGTATGAGGTTGGTCTTTTTTCATTGCTTGATGTTCATTACACAAGAAGACATGAATGATGATCAGTCACCTTGAGTGTTAGAATGAGTTCTATAGCTACAGCCACAAAAGCCGCGCAGTGATGAAATCAGAACATGCCCCTTTGCTTGTCTGCGGCCATTTCGCAGTGACACTCCAATGACAGGACCATGTCCATCAATTTGGAAACCTGAATACACACTTCAACAGCATGACAAAGTTTCCCACCAAGAAAGTGCAAGTTCAGACACCACATCACAACCATTTCTGTAGAATTCATGGATGTGCCCATGTCATGAATTTCAGAAACAAATTATTAGGAAAATATATGTTTTAAAAATAATTTAATCACTGAGTTATATGCCCATTATTCTCCATCAGACCATCTTCAGTCAACCTGAAGATCATTTAATTTTCCCACACCTTTGCATTTGAGTGCAGGACAAACCATCAGGATGATTCTCGTTGGTTTTGTTTTGATATGCTTCAATTCCCAGGACCTGTGTACCTGTTGACTTAAAGAATGGCTCCTATTGCTCTAGTCTTAAAAAGATGGCTTTAAAATTTGAGGTAAGTACCACTATTCCCACATTAGAGCCAACTGACCTTCACAATGAGATAGACTGGCCTTGCTGCAAATCATTACCAGGCACCCAGTGAAATCTTGGCCTTATTTAAACAACTGTTTAAAACTGGGTTTGCATGGCCAGTTTTTGGTAGTGGGGGTGCTACAGGGGTTGATTCCATGAGAAGTTTCCTCCATGTCAAACAGAGACGATGCCAGCCAGTTCCAACATGGACCCACCACTGGCCAAGGCCAAGTTAAGCAGATATGGTAGTAGCATCTCTGCATTAATGTATTGCAGAAGGAAAAGGAGTTATTGTGCAGATGTACTTTGAGCCAGAGAAGAGCAGGCAGAGAGGAACAAGTCTGCACACACCAAGGTCACTACAGAAGGAGGGATAGGAGGCACCCCAGGCATCGGATCTGAGGTTCCCCTGCAGCCTATGGTGCAGACCATGGTGAGGCAGCTGTGCCCCTGCAATGCTCAGAGGTCCCTGTGGATGCAGAGACCCTACTGGAGCAGATGGATGTCCAAAAACAAGGCTGTGATCCCATAAGAAGCCCATGCTGGAACAGGTCCTAGCAAGGACTGTAGACCCAGACAGAGAAGCCCATGCTGGAGCAGTTTCCAGGTAGAATTTGTGACTTCACGAGGGACCCATGCTGGAGCAAGCTGTTCTTGATGGACTGCACCCCATGGTAAAGGACTCACACTAGAGAAATTCACAGAGAGCTGTCTCCTGTGGGAAGGACCCCATGCCAGAGTAGTGAAAGGACCCCTCTCCCTAAGCAGCAGCATAAGCAACCTGGAGGGAGGGGTGGGGGAAGGTGTGGTTAAGATTTGTTTTACTTCTATTATACTGCACTGATTTTTATTTTGACTGTAATAAATTCAGTTATTCTTCCCACGTCGTCAGTTTTTGCCCATGATGATTCTTGAAGAGTGATCTCTCTCTGTCCTTATCTCAGCTCATGAGGCTTTCATTATACTTTTTTTTCTCCCATCCAGTTGTGGAGGAAGGTGAGAGAGCACCTTTGGTACCTGGCATCCAGCCAGTGTCAACCCACCACAACCACAGAGTTATTGAATACAAGAAGGCAAGTATTCAATCCAGTTTCTTCAGTGGTTGGTAGAGAAGATCATTCCCCCACTAAATCACAGAAAACTTAACAAATTATTCTGCTTTTTTTATTATCTGTCTTTCTCTGCATGCTTTGAATCATACATATAGTCATTATTACAAAGAGTTCTGATTTACTTTTTATTTAAATTAGACCCTCCTAGAACAAAACTATTACAAATTTCCAGTGACAACTTTGTCCTATGGAAATTTTGTCAACATTTCAGCCTTTCTTCAAAAGCACCATGCAAGTAATGAGGGACAGAAAGGAAGATTGGACACAGAAGGAAAATTATATTGTTCTAGCTCCCCCTGAAATATAATAATTATGCAAGGCAAATTTTAAACAAAGGTTGAGATAATAATAAAAAAGATAATAAGCTTTTGTGTTGGAAGGAAAACTGGCACACTACTTAGTCACTGCAAACATACAAGTATTATGGATAATAATGCAGCTTGCTCTGTTGCCTACAAAATGTTTCTGACTACTGAATAAGCTTTTCTTAGTATTGGGATTACATGATCTAAAGGAAGACCCATGACAAATACATTCAACAAATAGAAATACATCATTTGATAAATCTAGATTTTGCTTAGGCCTGATGAATGCATGTAGACTGCACTACAACCTTTCACGTAATATGGATAATCAAATTGTTCTCCAGGTTTTCAGTGTGGGGAGTAGAGTTCATGTTTACTAACTCAGGTTAGAATCCTTCAGATTGCACTCATTAAAATTTTTTTATGGCCTCAAACAGTTTCTGATCTTAATATTACTATGGAACAAAACAATCTTTATCACAGAGGTTGTAGCTGAATATTGCTTTTCTTCATTATCGTATCTTTTATCCTTGTCACCTACCATACCTGGGAGATAATCAACTCCAAAATATAGGATCTGTACCCAGGGCACATATCATTTACCAAACCTTTATAACATGGTGAGGACTAAACTTGATAATCCACCAAGATTTAAGACCTTTCTTGTTTATACACAACTCAGCTCAAAACCAAAGCATTTCAACACCACAGTAACTGTTCTCTTTAAGAAGGAACAAAACAATGTTTAAGTATTCTCTTTTCATTCACACCTGGCTTTCCTCTTTCCCAAATCCAAGAATGGCAGGCAATAGAACTTCCCTAATTCTGAAGTTTGTCTGAATTATCCTTTCTAGCCATTCTATCAAGTTCAGCACAGTTTCCCAGCTGGAAGAATCCTCTACTACAACACCAAAAGTGGAAACAAATACTTTTGCACCAATGAAAGGACACAGACTCATGCACTGTATCTCAGAAATATACTGCTTCTATGTAGTATAGAGCATCCCCAGCCTGTGTTGAAATATTGATGCTGCTTAGCACAACCCAGTTGACTAACATCCCTTATGTAACAGAGAACAGAAATACAACACAAGAGGTCAAATCCCACTCAAATTGGTATCAGGTTCCACTGTCTCCCAAGAGAGATTTCTTTGCTAAATAGAAAAGTTGTTTTTACACTGAATTAGCAGAGTTGTTAAATCCCACATGCACAAAAGGTTACAGGATGCTTCAATGTACACACCCAAATCCCTAAGTACTGAGCCTAGGAGTGTACCTACCCAAGCTTCATAAGTGCTAAAACCACCCATGCCTTTTTCTCTCCTGGAATCTGTCCAGCTAGTAATTTCTTTGTCAAAACAGAAGCTAAGTGGCACCTCTGCAGTCATGCAGATCAGAGATACTGAACTCGCTCAACAGAGTGGTACCCTACACAGGAAGCAGTGGCTGTTGACAAAAGCAGGGTTTATGAAGTACTTCACTGGTAGACATGAGGGCACAGATTTCAAGTGCAAATAGGTCAATAGGATAAAGAAATGAAGATAAACTACCAACCGATCAAATATTTGTTGTAACCTTCTCTGTAAATAATGGTAAGAGTCAGCTACAGCAGCAAGTCAGGAGCCAGTATGGCTCCAGAAGTTCAGTGCTTTCTCCTGCCCTTATTCCCTTTACTCCCAACATGCACACACAATATATTCATACTCCCTGAGGGAAAGGGATCTGTCTGAAACTTTCACTGGTATGAGTCACGGTGCTATCAATTTTTGCTCCAGAAAACCAGGTGACACACTGAAGATCCCAGGTGCCAAAAGCCTGCATACTGCCCTGGAAGGCTAGTGATTGATGAGTGTCATCCTTCTGAATTCCAGAAAAGAGGACAAGCCATAAAACACAGTGTGTGACTTTCCTCTTGGAAAGTCACCTCATAAGTGATCCCAGTTGGTTTTTGTTGCATAACTCTCATAGGTACTCTACTCCATATCTCATCCCAAACCTTACCCTACAATGCAAGAGAACTGGGTTCAACATTTGAGCACAGTCTATAGAAAGGTCTTTAGGTGACTGCATAGAAACTTTACTGACAGTGATGGTAGAAAATATTGTGAGGACTCATCTACTGACTGGTAGCAAGGCACGTCAGATAGCAAAGTCTTGATAGGTCCTTTTTTTTTTCTGGTTTTTATGTCTTTATGTCTTAAAAGGTCGCCATTAAAAAACGTAATTTGAAAATAATTCCAAAGAAGTTGAATAATGCCTGCAAAGTAAAAAAGTATCAGTGGATAACTATATAAAGAACAAACATTCAGCTTCAGCCATTACCATAACTTAAAGCTAGTTCCATCACTTAAAAAAATGTCAAAATGTAAAAAAATACAGAACCATATCTGTCTGTCTGTTTTCTTTCCCTCACAAACCTTGCTTTCTCTGCAGCTTGAGGACTCATGAGGCAAATAGGATATGGCAAAGAGATCTTCATATAAGTGACACAGAAGAACCTAAACAAAAACTGAAAGAGCTTCGGTAATGCAGAATGTCATCTACTAGTATACATATCTCTTCCCAGAAGCACTTGACATGAATACCAAAAACTGACACCAAAACCAGGCCTGAGGGAAGAGTAAGGGCTTCATGTCTTGGGGATGTCTTAGGGAATGATCCTGTGGATAAGCCCAGTGTTTGGATTGTGCCTGTAAGCAGAAACTCAGAGCTCTGCAGGGCTTCCAGCATGCTTTCTGTTGTCAGGCTAACAAATAACCTTGCAGCTATTTCCCTAAGATGAATACATGGCAGTATATACAGCCAGCTATGTTTTGAAAGAATTTGGATTTTCTAAGTTTTCTCTGCATTTTCCTGTGAGAGGCCATGAAACGGCCAAAAACAAGTCCTTTTGTTTAAACAGGTAATGATTCTACATTAAAGACTTAATCAGATGATTTTGGTCTTTCTGTGAGGGCTTTTTTTAACTTTTGATCTCAAAAACAACATAATAATGTCTATCAGCTTTGAGTCCAAGAGGCAGGATTAAATTTTTGCTTTGCCTTTTTCTCTTTAGGAGAAAAGAAATTTGGAATCAAGAAATCAGTCTTTATATAAAGCACTTACTGTGAAAATGTGGAGCCAGATCTCTTTGGTTTGGTTCTTAGAGTAGAAAGGTCCGTCTCTTCTGGATTCACTTTCTCTACATGAAAGATGACAATACCTTACTGGACACTGTTGAATGCAAAATGAGTTGTGCTCAAGAGAAAAGATTGTTACTGTGGAAAAATTAATTTAATTTAGAATTATATCACAGATACCAGAGTCTGCCTTAAATAAGACATATGGTTGTCATACTGGAACTTTAGGTGGCTTAGGGACCTCTTCAGATGTCTGGGGATATTTTTCTGGTAAAACTATAGTTTGCTCCTTGCTTCAGAGAGGATTCTCTGTTAACCTACCACAGCATGGTTTTCAGAGGTTTTTGGCCACAAAAATGTGTTCTGCGTACACTGACTTCCACATAGTCCAGATTACACACATTCACCTTCTCACAGAAGCTAAAAAGCAAGAGTGTTCTTGGGCCTATTCTTTCAGGATAAAAAAGGTCATGACTCTTCATTAGAGCTTTGTGGACACACTGTTAGAGGTCTAGGAAAATTACAGCCAAAACAATCATTTTCGGGCTGGAGTTTTTCCTGCTTTTTTCAGTTCCGTTTTCAAGCTGATAGCTTGTTTAGTTTCAGTTAAGGAGACTTTCTCCCAAGATAATAATTTAGTTAAAACAGAATAGAATTCATAATAAAAATTAACACTTGGTACCAAACATGGGACTCGTCTTGAAGTGTTGTCCACGGGCATTTTCTCAATTATTCAATGAACTACTGTCTTGTCTTAGTTCTGCAGAACATACTACAAAAGTACAAGTCGTGTTCTTAATAAACGCCTTCTTTTTCCTGAGGAAGTCTGTGTGTGCTGCTGTCCTTGCTCTCCCTCTCTCTAGCGCAGTAACCATAGAGCTTTGTAGCTCTTTTGCAAGAACATCCTCAATCATTAGACAAATAAACACAGTATAAAAATTTTACTGTAAAATACCAACACATATGTCACTCCGGGAAATAAAATAAGATTCCAGATTCTAAACATCATAGAGGGTAAGCATAGCCTGTCTTATATTCCATGTAAAATCTCTTCTCTAGAGATATTTTAGATAATTTATCTATTCATCTGCACTCAGGGAGGAGACCTTGTGAAGTTTCTGGCATAAACATTATCCTTTCTTTATCTCGTGAGATGAAACTACACTATTTGTAAACCAATTTCAAAGAAAAAAAAATCTTCATAGAAGAAAAGTTGATTTATTGATAGGCTTAGGTAGTTTGTTATCAAACCAGTGTTTGAGGTTTATATATCACTTATAGCTCTAACTTCAAAAGAAATATTTACTGCATGAAAACATTCATTCATTTCCTCCTATCCCCACAGCATTTTCCTGAAACACTGAGAAACACTGAAAGTTCTGCCAGACAGCAAAACATATACTAAACTGGAAATTCAAAACTACTGAAGCAAAGGATTCTAAATGAAATTGAAAGGCCAAAACAGCAAGTGAACAAATGAAGCTGACTTTCTCAAATGTTGTGTCAGGCCTCAGAAATCCATCATATGCCTGCCTCTTTTGAGAGGACTCATTGAAATACTGAAGCAACAGCTCCCGGCTGAGCAGTGCAGGTCAGGGTTATTTTAGGCCATGCCTTGTCAGTAGCATGCACCACACACCACAAGTTACTCTCCACACTTCTCACACACAGGAGCTACCATCCAACTAGGTCACCTTTAGTGGAAACAGAGCCAACCAGAAAAGAAAATTCATAACCATTAACTAAGTCAGTGCCAACAGTTTTGTAACTGACAGATCATAAAAATTATAAGAGCAGGGCTGCTGACAAGCAATCAGATAAGCAGTGTAGAAAGCAGGGCAGCACTTTAATTTTCTGGCTCTTAAATATTTCTTGGATAAGAAATATTGCTAAACATGAGAAAACAAGAGAACTTGAAAAATTTTCTAAGAATCTTTGAGACCTCAGAATGTACCAGCCTGCAAAGGTAACTGAAGATCACAAAATAAAAAACACCATTACAAGTAGGCTAACTCATAGTTCAAATAATTTTCACCTTTTAGGGCAACATACCTGCAAAACAAACAGTACCACATACAAACATAACTGAAGAAAATAAGATAAAGTATATAGGCAAGTCTGTTTTACTTTATGACCTTTGTCTCTCACCTCCATTGCAAAAATGCTAATTCTTAAGAGGGGCCACAAAACTTTCATTCCAGGATGGGCAGTGACTTACCTGCAATGTTAACACAGCATGGTCAAAGCTGAGCAGCACAGTGAACATTGCTCCTTATCAATCCATGCAACACATAGGTGACTGAAAAACACAGTATCGATCTTGTAGGAGGGAGAGATGGCGACAGCCACACTCAAACAAAACTTTTCAAAGACCATGTAGGTAACAGGGACAATTCATTTTTAAATTTTCTTTCCTCTTGTTCCAGTAAACCTATTTCAATGCAGAATCATATGAGGACCAAAACCTGGCCTTTCCAGGCTGGAATGGGATTTCCTGCTTGACTGACTTGAAGCAATGTTGGACCTTAATTTTAACACTGCAATACACCTGTACCACCTCTCTCTCATCTTTCTTCCTCCATCACCCACTATGATTACACAAAACTGTAAATACTCCATGGAAAACCAAGACAACCAACACAGCCCTGATATTGTAAGCACTAACAGCTCTGAAGCCATATGACTAGAAATTTTCTGGGAGAAAAAGCCATAGCAAGAAGGAAATAAATATAACCCACTGGCAGACAGAAAAAATAATTCAAAATCATAATTTCATACTCTAAGTGTAGAAAACTTAATTCTGTTGTTCCTCCCCTTTCCATGCCACAAAAAAAAGACCTATCTCATATTTACCTAGCCTCTGAACTCTGTTTTCTCAACACACACTTTCCCTCAGGTATGGTAACAGATGCAGTTTTATTCCCTCTTTACATTAAGACTCCATTACGTTTTCCCGCTAGGCCTGTCAGTGGCTATGACTGCTGCCCTCTTGCCCCTCAACTTCATTTCCCTGAGTAAATCAGATACTGACAACTGTTTCATTCCTGTGAAAACGTAAGTGAAATGGTTTGATGCACACAAGACAAGAAGAATGCCTTCACTGTGAACACAATTAGGATGAGCATGCATGTGAATCAGGCAAGACAACGAAGAGGCTACCAGAGTCCAGATATTTCAGCAGAGAGATCTGTTCCAATAGCTGTCCTTGACTGGGGCAGCGTTGACAAAGAGCACAGAGCCCAGAAAAGGCAGCCAACAGGGTTTGTCAAGATTTGCCTTCCTCATGGGTGTTTGTTGTTCCTACCTGAAGTTCAACCTTACTTAGAAAATAAGTACGATTTAAAAGGTTTGTTTTCAGTAATAAGCTTTAAAAGAAAGTAGCAAAAAGTGAGGCCTTGTACAAGACGCAGTACAAATAGCAAAACCTTGAACAATCTGGTGCTGAAGTTAATGACTTCCAAAAGCCTTAAGTCACTTTATTTTTCTCATGTATATGACATGAGATTGCCTTAAAATGTGCCAAGTTTCAAAGCTCATCCTTAACAGGTCATGGTCTTGGGCTGGAGTTTTAATTCCTTGTGCAAGTTTTGCATTACCTGGGTGACTGCAATGGCTTCTCTGTTATAGGTCCTGTACTGAAAAGTGAGGGGTGGAAGAGCAAATTCACAGGCAAGTTCTTCCTTGTCGTATTCTAACGTTTTTAGGCTTTTCTTAGTAAATTAAGCACTAAGAACCTCAGCCCACAGTTTTTTAAAATGCACTTATTTTTATAGCTTACATAAGATGTTATGATTCCACATTTAACTGTTGGGAGAAGACATGCTAGCTCAAATCTTTCAATGAGGCAAATTTCTTTCAGAGCCTCTGGCACCAATCATTGCCACTGAGAGTCTGGACAGGAACTGAATGAAGTCCAAGTAGCAAGCCCAAGAAGCAATTTCTAGGGAGGTTTTTGTGTTGAGCAAAATTGATTGCTTATAACTGGCACTCTGCAGAGTTCTTGTTGAAAACACTAATATATAGTCAGGTTTACAAACCCCAAGGAGCATACATAAACTGCTAGAAGGCAGAAAATTTCAGGTTTAAGAGAAGTTCTAAAGCAGATATCTCATCAGTGTCATGTAAATTGACTTTTATAGTTGGTAAAAAAAAGTTAGTTTTCTCCCCCATTAAAGTCCTTTTATTTGCCATTATCTTTTTACAGTCTTTTCTGATTACATAAAATAAACAATTCTCCCTTTAGAGCTGGTAGAGCCCCTATTACCATTGATAAAAAGGATTTTAGTTCCCACATCTCTTTCCTTCACATGTCATCTTTTTCATGAGCAGACCCATGGCTACCAGAGAGAAGACCTCAGACAAGGGAAGCTCTGGTGAGCTATTTCCATGCTATTCCTATAAATATATTTCTGGCAAGAGATTTCCCACATGACAGCTGTGCTGAAAGTGTAATTCCAAAACTGTGCCTTTGCATTATCCCATAAACATTATTCTGGGAGATTAGTTAAAAGGCATTTCAGCATTCTGCCACCCACATCATGCAACTGCTGAAGAGTTTCAGTTCAGATAAAGTACCCGCATTTTATGGAAACAGCAGGGAGAATTTCCATGAATTTAACAAAAAGTCCCAGCTCATGGAGAAAGTAAGGAAACGCACTGGGAACATTCTGCAAACAATTAACACATTAAGTCCTTTGGCTCTATTTTCTCTTGTTACTCTTAGCAACTGGTATTTCCAGGAGTGCTGATACATTTAGGATCATAGGAGGAGTGAACAGGTTTCTCCACGGGTAGAAACTGGAAGCAAATTAACTGAACAGGTCAGCTAGGAAACCTGCCTAGCTGAAAGTCATGCAATCTGTACCACTCCGTCGTCATTAAAATCTCTTCTGCAAAAATTTCTTTTTCAGTGATGTCCACCAATATACACATACATATGTCACATACATAAGTCATGATCTTAGCAAATAATTGTAATCATTCCCTCAAAAAGTGAGCAGTGTCCTGAATTTTTCAGTGTATTGTGTGTTTGATACTGTTTTCTTTACAGACCTTTATATTCTCAGCATTTAACATATGCCAGGGACCAGAAAAATTATCTGAAGGATTTTGATTCTCCATTTCTATACATAAGTGAACTCATTTATCATCTGTTATGGTAAAAAAATACAATTTTTCTTACTTTTTGCTTCTGAATGTAATGTTAGTACGGGAGTTAAATGGTGGTAATTAAATACAATGATCTCTAAAAACCTGCTTAACTAAAACGATGTAAATATTTCCCACTAAAAGAAAAAACATCTTTAAATACCTCTTCAGTCAGACTGTTGTACTTTCTGTATTGCTTTTAATGCTGAAATATAGTAACTGCTATCAGCACATGACCTCTCAGCATGACAGTTAGCTCAGAAGCACTTCTCTTATGTGCTGGTCTTAAAAAGAGAGAAACCAATACTTCTCTTTCACTGGATTTAACAATGTATAAACCATGCAGGCAGAGAACAAAGGGAAGTGCATTAATATTGACAGAACTTCTTTTTCCTATTCCAGGACATAGTAATGTTTTACAGAAAAGGACATGTCTGCCATGAACCCTCATCCACAGGTATAAATATAAGTAAATTAAAACCCATACTCCCAAAATTCAACCACAAAGATAATGAAAGGTTGCAAAAGTTACCTGTAAACAACAAAATAGAAAAGCCAAGAGTCATCATGCTATATTGTAGTTCCTCCTGTTTGGCTGGCCAGTTGTGCATATATCAACTTCTAACAGTACACAGTCTAACCCAGCTATAGAAAACAACATATTTCATATGCAGAATGACTACAAAAACAATTTTAGAAGCAGCAGAACTGTGTCTCCTCTATGCTATGTGAACTAATACACAGATCATAAGACCCTTCTTTTTAAAACACCATATGCTTTCCCTGTCTGCATTTGGATTGCCTGATAAAGTGCATTCATATGGCTTCTCTGCCTTGCTCAGGAAGTAGCTGGTATTAAGCCCTGGTTGAATCCAGGTAAATTGCAGATGATTGCTCTGTTCAAGCCCAGATTTCACAGTCTTCATGTGAATCTATATCTGAAGACACAGTCTGTACCAAAAAGGTAACGAGTGATGGTTTAAATAATACCTGTGACTACTGCACTCAGCAGACCAGCAAAGAGGCCAGTT
Source organism: Buphagus erythrorhynchus (assembly GCA_013400855.1). Lineage (NCBI taxonomy): Eukaryota > Metazoa > Chordata > Aves > Passeriformes > Sturnidae > Buphagus > Buphagus erythrorhynchus. Next base: position 124,241 of record VZTT01049132.1, read on the forward strand.
TACAGTCTTTGTCACTTGTTCAATACAATCAAGTTGATTTGAAATAGGCTTATCCAGCTTAAAACTGCTTGTGGAGATCTGCTGACAAATATCAGGGTGACCTGAAGGAAGCTGAATGAAATTCTAGTGAATGCAAAATATTATATGTGGGTGAATACACAACCTTACATAGATATGCATAGTTATAAACTAGGCTAGCCAAGATCATGTAGGAAATCTGGTACACAAAATACATCAGAGTTCAACATTCATAGCAATCTACCACACTGCATATTTAGAACTGAAAAAGCTGCAGACAGAGAAGTCCAGGATGATGGGTTTTGGAAGAGTTTCTCTAAACAGAGGATCTGAATTAATTCTTTTATTTTTTTTCTTTTTTTTTTTTTTTTTTTTTTTTTTTTTGTTTTTCAGTTTGCCCGNTTCCAGTTTGCCAGTTTGTCACTCTGATTAAACCAAGTTACCAGGTTAGTCTCAGGTTTCTTCAACAGGACTACTTGGGAAGGCTCAAGAAGACAGGAAAACGAAATCAAATACCATAAAAACAAAGAAATAAAAAAACAAACAAAAGCAAAATATGAAGAGACTATGGCAGGAGACTACAAAATTATATATGCCACAAAGAACATTTGTAGAGAAGGATTCTTCGTGACTTCTCACAATACATAAATAAGGAGGCACCAAAAGAAATTATCCAGTGTAAATGAAAGGAAATGCTTTTTCCACATAGTTTCTTAATTGGAGTGTGGAATTCATTACCACAGGAAGTTGTGGAGGCCACAGCATAAAAGGAATTGAAAAAAAAAAGGGGGGGAATTTGTGGAGGATAAACCCAGTGGTGGCTATTAGACACAATGATCCGGATGCAAATTTTAGCACAGGAAATTCTTAAACTATCAGTTACTGGAGGTGAGGATAATCATTTCCTACATCCCCTGTTTCTCATCCTTCTCTTTAAGCACTTCTTGCAGGCTACTGCTTGCAATAGGACACTAGATTGGCTTGACCTTCAATTGATTCATATAGAAGTTGTTATGGTCTTAAGCCAAATTGCATTTACCATGGTGTCAGAAAACATGGTGAGTCGACACCACCAAGTAACATTGCCAAGTAACATATGAAATCAAATTTGGCAATTTGTATAGTTACCCAAAGTAAGAGATGCAATTTTCTGAGAATGGCATAAGAAAATGCATAGTAACTACAAATCACATGCTTGTGAGAGAGACGCTACATCAAGGAGGCCCTGAGTTTTGCATGACAGAAATCTCCTTTTGCAGTGAGCGGCACCCAGATGGAGACTCATGTCTGGCTTGAACCTCAGCAATTAAGTAACAAGACCAAGCTTACCCAAAAATTCCCCAAGGAGAAACACTGGGAGTGCTATTTATAAATAATCCCTAGTTTTAATTATATGAGTCTGAACTATGGCTAGTCTTCATCAAAAATACCATTCTACATACCAAAAAATTGCCAAGCAAATGTATCCAAGAATTCAAACTGGGGTAGGCACCAGAAAACGCTGTGCTGTCCTTGTGCTGCCACTAACGGCATGAGAAATTAAACATTCTGGTGACATCTTCATCAAAACGTTTACAGCAACAGTTCTGCCACATGCTCTCTTACCCTAAGATGGGGAAGGGGGGCTGGGAGGGGGCTGTTCATATTCATGGTTGCAGCAAAAAAAGCCATGTCTTGTGACTCAGGAGGGCTAACCCCAGAAATGTAATGCTGCTCAACAAAACAAACCACAGACATTCCTGACTACTTTGAGCAATGGGACAAGCTCTAGTCTTTTGAAAGTTCGTAAAAGGAAAATTGTTGCTAGCAAGAGCTAGATTTCATACCAAAAAAAACCCCTCTAATTTTGTTCATAAATCCACTCATATTTACGCAGGATGGGTCTAATAATCTAGGGAACAGAATGCTTCTGGGATAGTACAGCAACATTCTGAGGCATGCAGGGCTGCCCAGAGGGACAAAGAAAAGTCCAGAACAGAAAATCTCAGGGAGTCCCACTGAGCACCTGTCGCCTAACAAGTAAGAAAAACTTTTGTGCTCATTTGGACTCAGTAGCAGAGACTTATGGCTGCATGAAGTTGCCAGGAATACAAGCCCATGGAAACAAGGTACAGTACTTGCCCACACCTAATTACCTCCACATTCAGGGGCGTTAGCACCTAGCTACCATAACTGTATGGGGAAAAAGTCTTCATCAATCATTCTTACAGCTTTTTATTTGAAAATGCATAGTAAGCTACATCAGGCTTCAACACATTGTATTCAAAATTCATGCCACTTTCTCATGATCCTACACACACCTAAATTTCCTATTATAAAGTAACAATTCTCATTACTATTTTCACCTATAAAATTGTAATTTAAAACTCTTCTTTTTTATGAAGAAGCTTGATAACATCTGCTTAAGTATCATATCCTTTAAACTAAAAGTCTCGTGGTTGTGTATTTGGTCACTACATTCATCTGCTATTAGAAGTGGACTTAAAAAGAAAAAAAAAAAAGCACACGCCCAAGTGATCAAAAGAAAGTTAATTGCTGAGACTGACTTACGATAAGAACCAACACAGTCAGCACTTTGAAAGCATGGCTCAGAAGAACCGGCACCAACAGAGAGGCTCTCTGTAGTCCTCTGATATTTACATTAGAAGGCGTTTGTGCCAAGCCCAGCAAATTTTCTGACTGAAAGCAGCAACTCCCGTGCAGAGGGTAAGGAAGGAGGGGCGGGCGAGGGGCTGCGGGCAGTGGGAGCTGCGGGGTGAGAGTTCCTCTCCCCCCAGCTCAAAGTGTAGGAGGAACAATGCTGAGAAAGGCAGGCGGCTACGCCCAGGTCAGCGGGGACGGACAGTCCCCCACCAACGACAGCCCCCACCACGTCCTGGCTTTTCAGCAGCATTTACACATTCGCAGCTGTGAACTGCGGAGCTTTATTTCCTTGTCTGACTTGGTGACTTCAAGGGGAAACACATTAGAAGATGAAATTTGCTTACAGTGGTAAACTATAAAGGGGACAGTTTTTATGCGTTACTAGTAGGCATTCCTTGGCTGACATCCATGTAACCCCGACAGCTTTTCTTTCCCAAGGAGATCTGCAGTTATGGCAGCACGTCCCAGGTGCCTGAGCTAGGCGTGTGGTCACCCCACAGCAGGCACTGGGGACCCCAGGTGCTGCCCAGCCCTAGCACCCCTTTGTCACCGCTCTCTCCTCACCCCCGGGCACAGCACTCTGTGTGACTGCCCTCTTCCTCTGTTAACACCCGTAGGGACTGGGTTCACACACAGGGGACAAAACTGGCTTGATATCAACAGATTGCATTTCTTACAGGGCGCTGCAAGAAGATGCTGTACCAATTAATTAAACACACCCGCCTCAGACACATTTGCGATTTGGGGGATCCAAGCATTGCTTATGTGTAGCAGCTGCACCCTGCACCTGCAGCAGGCAGGCGAGGCTGGGGAAGTAGCAGCGCGGCACACCTGGCAGCATTTGCAATGCACCCAGAGGTCACAGCGATGAGCAGGTTTCCCGCAGGACATCGGCCCCACGCCCAGGCACCGCGGCTCCAGCCCATCCTTCCCACGGCAGCCCTGCGCTGAGCCTCCATCCCCTGGCGCTACGCTGGCCTACATCCCGAGCCATTAGCCACGGGCCGTGCGGGGCCCAGGGCTTCCCCGGGGCAGCCACAGCCTCGCACTCCACCCGTCCTTGCAGCGGCGGAGGCGCACAGCCCTGGCTCTGCCAGCCCGGCTGCTCGGGCACCGGCCCCGGCCAGGCCCTGCCCGCCCTTCCTGCGGAAAGGGCTGTCCGTGCCGAGGGAGCCCTGGCTGCGGGACCTGCGGGGCCCGCGGGAGCACAGCAGCGGCCCTGCGGCCCGCTCTGCCAGCGAGGAAGGAGGGGGCAGACAGCGTGGGGCAGCAGCCGGGCCGGGCAGCGCGGCCTGGGGCACTGCCAGGCACAGCTTCTGCAGCGGGGACATGCAGCAGGGTGATGCAGCGGGGCCATGCAACAGGGCCATGCAACAGGGCCATGCAGCAGGGTGATGCAGTGGG
>VZTT01049134.1:0-52850 GCA_013400855.1 Buphagus erythrorhynchus
TATTTTATTTTTCTGGAATTTTGCAGCATTAAGTAACCTTTAATATGCAGTTTGTATTGAATCTAACAGTTTGGATGCAAAGCACCAATGAACACACAATTATAGTGGAAAAAAAAATTCAGGTATTCTGGTTTTGTTCTTGTCTTAAAGGCACTTCATAGTCAGAATAAATTTACTACACATTCATTAAGTCACAGTAAGAAAATACGAGAGCAGGCAAGGAAAAATGTATTCCAGTTCCTACATCTAGGAATTAACATGATAGTTCCTCTTTAAGAAAAACGCATTGATAGTGTCTTCTACTAAACTGCAAGTACATAATCAGAAGAGAGGTTTAAAAAGGACACTGATAAAAGAGGAATTTCCAAATATATGTGCATGTCCAGCTAAACTATTGCACTCAAACATTAAGACAGGTAGTTGGCATTAATTTTGCACTCAGGTAAGGTTGTTCTCCTTATCTATGAAAAGTGCTTAATTGCTAATTAAAATAGAATCCTCAGTGAGCACAAAACAGCGATAATTTGAAATGTGCTGACAACTCAGTATAACCTTCCCATCCTGCCCCACTTCATCTACTATCACATTTGAATTATAGTCACAATATAAGCCCCCCTCTTTAGTATAACAGGTACTTTGGAAGACTTCTCTTCAGATAAGTTATGAAAAAACATCTGGACCCAAGTAAGTTTTTGCATTGGTACAATGGAGAGATTATTTAATGTCAAAAAAATCTGAAATCTTTAGAATTACAGTATTATCTTAAAGACCCAGGATGCTTTCAGTAAGTTACAGAATCTAATTTACAGGAAGCAAACCCATTCCATCCTCTAAACAATTGCTTTGATTTCTCCCATTGCTTTGACTGCAGCAAACAAGCAGGATAATTGCTTGAAATGAAGAAAAGGAGATCAGCAAAACCCACTAATTACATTTCTATTTAGAAAATCTTTTCCCTTCATAAATCATTACAACACATTTAATTTAAAGGATACCAACCCTTCCTCTCTAAAAAATAAAGGCAGAAGTATGCTAAATAGAGTATAACTCTAAGCAGCAGTAATCAAAAAAACCCAACAGATGGAAACTACACCTAAAACTTGATATCTCTTTACAAATATTACAAACAGTATTTGTTCTTCACTCAAAGTAGGGATTTCTAAAATCAGTTTTCCCAATTTATTAGTCCTAGCACAGCCAGACCCAGAGAAGACCAGCACACCAATGACCTTATCTGAATCACCATAACAACTGCAGCACACAGCTAAACAAAAATCTAAGAGCATTGTCTTTCAGCTCTAAGAACAGTTTATTATTTGAATAACAATTGAATTTAAATGTCAAACTTTCCCCATTTTTGCACACCAGAACCAACAGATCAGGATCTGCAAGCCGAAGAGCCCATGCACATAACAATAATATCCGTGCAGTAATATAAGGACCTCTAAGAGGAGAGTTCTAAATATACATTATACATTNNNATGAATGTTTGTAACAACTATGTATAATACATGTATATATGCATACAAAAATATATATGAAGAATACATATAATACATACTTATATAAATATATTTTAAAATACACTATAGACACAAATAGCAACAGCAAAAGAAATCCCTATATTACAAGGAGGCAGGGCATAGTTGCTTCTCTCCTTTCAGCTCCTGAATCCTCACGTTTCCATATTGCTAAAGCCATAGAGTGGTTACTTAGAACACAAGTTCTAAGGCACCATTTGTAGGCACAATATCACCACTGAAGTTTGCTTCAAAAACTCTGACTAGGTTAGGAAAGTTCTGACTCTTACTGAGGCCCTTAAAAGATAAAATAACCTGAAACATCAAAACCTTTGTTTTCAATGTCATGCTAGCATGCATTCTAGACACTCTTTCCAATTATTTAACATTTTATTTTTACAGTCATAGAGTTCAAGCCCTATATAAATAATGTGCTTTGGAAGTTTGGGTCCTATCAGTCTCTTCTAAGAAAGAAGAAAGAAACAGCAACAAAAAAACCCACAGTCCTCCTAGAAAAGAAACTTAATGCTACTGCAACCATTCCAGCCAAGAAGACTTGCTAGGGAATTCCATGCCATCAAGACAAGATTCGTACCATTACAGAAAGCAAGAATTCATATAGGATGAACTCTGGCAAGAGAGAGCAGCTTCCCTGATTAAACAAGCGAGGGCACCCCAATCTCTACCCCTAACAGAGATGTCTGTCCAACACAGCAGCCAGTGGAGAGACTGGGGTCAGCAGCAGCCAACTGTTCACCCACAGATCGGCTCTTAAGGTCCATCTTGGTGCCCACGGGCTCTTAATGAGCACACCCAGCCACAAGGACTGTGGAATTTCCCCTCTTCAGGGAGAGCACCGAGACTCAGACACGCAGCCTTTCCTCAGTTCTGCTCCACACCCTGGCTCCCAATAGCAAGGAGCTGGCAACAAGTTGACAAATGACACTCTGAATCCACCTTCCCCTGGGAAAAAGCGAGGACCAGGACAGCAGGCACACTTGTAAGCGCTTTTACTCATCAGTTTAGAAATAGCCATTGTGTCATTCACCCAGCATCTACTGCTGAACCAATGTAGTCCAAGTGAGCCATCAAGCATTCAGACTCTCTGCCACAGGACATCTGATGGGCCTAGAATTGCTCTTAGTGAATTGCTCCTTTCTCACAAGTTCCAACATCAGAATTACTCTTGAGAGCCAGCAAATCTGGTACACTACCATGTATGAGGCTGAGAAGGTGCACAAATACAGTAACATAATGAAGCACAGAACAGTCTGCTCTTGGTGACCCCAAGGAAAGAGGCAGGCAGCCCCCCAGCATGTTGGGGAAGCAAAGAACTTGCTTTCATAACTTGTGCCCACAATTTTATTTGCTTTTAGAAACAACATGCTCCCTAGGTGTATTAACTCAGTACCTCATACAAGCTATGAGATGGATTACCAAAATTAGGCGCAGATCATCAAGTCAGGTGATATTAGGACAGGAAACACGAAGTCAAGTCTTGTAAGTTCCAATTTACTCCTGCAGGAGTGACCTCTGTTCAGTGATCTTACAGCTTTGAACCTCCCTTCATTCTACATGTATGTAAATTATGTTACCACCTCAAGTGCCAAGAGCTCAAGTCACTATTTGAAAACATTCTGAAATAGGTAAATGAAAGGAGCAGCAGAAGTATAGAAATACATGTTTTATTCACTTAGCATTCATTCATTTATTCAAGAGAAAGGCCAAGATTCCTGGCACAGGATATTTAAATAACTACTCAGATGTTATGACACATACAAAGAACAGACAAATCATAAGATGAGAGTTAAGTATGATGACTATGGGAAGCATTACATAACTGCAAATGGGTATTTAGGAACCTTCTCTCAACTTGCATATCAGGGCAACTATGGAAAAAATATCCAGTGTGGAATCCTTCCTTCAGTACAGAATACTTCACTTCCCAGGCAGCATTTCATAGAAGTGACTGCAAGATTATCAAAGTACAGGGTTCTTTGAAAAACTAAACAAAGAAACAAAATAAAGAAACAAACATATCAACCATACTCCAAAGTTTTTCTTGAACACTGAACACTAAGTACTATATAAGTGGATTAAACAGATATGCAAAAAATGGAACTCATCATTAACTCTACACAAGAGATCAGAATCTGCAGCACTGTTTACAGAAGTACATGTCTACTCAGCACTTCATCGTGTATTTAAAATTATTAACACCCCATGCCAATTAGAGTAGCCTTACAAATAAAAGGTAAAAGCCTCTTTAAAAGTTACAAACTGTTGAGCACAAAATCCACATATTTTAGACAAAAGACTAATCTTTGATACTTGATGTATGCTATGATTAACTTTATTAGAAGATTTCATGCTCATAATGGTCCTTTAGAGTGCTTTAATATTATTAAAGCAGGGAACAAAACCAAAATAATTGTGCTAATGTTTACAGGTTATCATCAATAGAAATAGGAACAAGGCACTTCAGCTTGATTCCAGCCTAGTTCCTTTTCAACTTATTTTTGTTTCTGTTGTTCCATTAACAAGATCTTGTTTAATCACTAGACAAGATTACCTATTGCATAATACCTCCTACTGTGCTCCCATGAAACAAAGACACAAGGAATTTAAAGACAAAGCATACACTTCATTTGCATGTTTATGAGTATCAAGCACATCTACGAGAATCACAGCAACTACTGGGGTGACAAAGATCAAGAAGGGAAAAAAATAATTCTCCATATAAGCAGAGTCTTAGAAGAAAGGCAGCAAACAAAACAGGGACTAAGACAGGCTGCAAAGTGCTCCCCTGAAACTTCTCACCCATGGAATCTAAGGAAGAGAACAACTTCAATATTTCCCTCTAGAAAAAATGCTCTACAATCAAGACTGCAGCAGACCTGGAAACATAGGCAGTTCACAAGACTTGATAAGAAGTGCAAACTGACCTTGCTCATTCCTTAGACATCTCCTAATTCTGCAAAGTCAAGACTAAGTTGCCAACATTTCTGCTTAAAGACACCTGCTTCCTAGGCACCTGTGAAAAAGGCCACATGCACAGATTGCTCAGGCCATGTCAGGCACTGATTTCTGCAGATCACAAGCAGCACCGTCTTCCAGAGTTCAAGTATTTGAAACTCTCAAATGATGAAGATCACATATACAATTCAGGAAGAATTAAAGGGCATTCTTTCCTCTCAAGGATTATATTCAGGCTCTTCTCTTAAACTGGGTATCAGCTTAATTCCTGATATTAGGTTTCCTTTGCAAGCCAGGAAGAAAACCTCCGGTCAGGCAAGAGAGGGGGATTGGTCTTCAAGCACAGTCCACACAAATACAGTCTTACACAGACAAGCACTCAGACACTACTTTGGAGAAAGCTGACATCACATTTACATTATAAAGTTCAGTACCTTGAAGGTCCTTACAGCAAACTTTAGGATTCCACGGAAAGATGCCTTTTGGTATTTACAGTAATCCATTCCCATGTCTGTGGGAGTTTGAAATGTCATCCTCCAAAGAAGTACAGAAAAGTGGGTCAAGATACACTGCCGTTATTTCACAGATCAAAGGTCACAGGAAAACAAACTTGACCGGCAGTGCAAGCATTCCAGGACACACAGGGCACTTCCCTCACCTTCCCTACCACTCACAATTTAACTTTTTTCCACAACAAAGTAAGAAATGCATATATTAAGGAGAGCCAAGAGTAAAGTGGAATAATTTTAATTTCTTAAGAGGATACGTGAGACAATGGTCACCTGCTGCACAAGGTCAGCAGTACTGTGCACGACTGCTCAGGACACCGAATGCAGAAAAGCTGGGCCTTGCCCCAAATGAAATGAGATTCTGTGTGGCCTCACTGGTGGTGACACAGGGCCTGAGTTCACTCAGATATGATTAGCTTAGAAACCTTGCAGCATCAGGAGAAGGTAGGGATTGGTGTGGCAGGTCAAGCACTGCAGCAGCAAAAGGACCACGTACTTCCTCAGCAAGCAGCCAGGGGATTTACAGGGACTTTGTATCTAGCTCTCCTACCCATATGTTTTTCCAGCTTTGCTGAAAAGTTTCCGTCCTCTCCTTTACAAATGCATCAGTTCTCATTTTAACTCTGCCTTCAAAATTAATTATTTCTAGAGTATTTGTAATATTTTAAGCCTTCCTACACCCTCAGAGACTATTACTTCTCTGCTTCTCCATGTATATAGAGCTTGGAGACAGAGCTCAAGTGACAGTCACAGCACACGTGATCACAACTGGAGAACTGCACCTCAGGACTTTCAGACTTCTACCATCACTATAAATCAAAGGTCTTTCCATGTATTTTTAACACAACTTGTATCTTCTAGTTAAGGTCTCCTCAGGCTACATTTTTGCTAAAGACTTCTATTATAAGGCAGCTAAGGTCCTTCCACACTAGTAAATGCTTTCAAAAATTAAAGTGTTGTAAGGCAAATTAGATATTTTATCACTTGCTTGTAATGAGATAAAGTGTTTCATGATCTTGAAAAAAAGCTTTCCCCTTTCTTACTCTGAAATCACTAGTCACTCACTAGTACAGTTCCTCAAAACTACTGAGGAATTTGTTTTCAGCCGCTCCAAAAGAAAGGCACAACTAGTCCTGAAGTCCAAGTCTTACCACCCTACACTGAAGTAGATCAACAGAACCTACTGCAGTAGGTAATGAGTTGAGCAGCTACACATACTCCAAAATACATCAGACCATTTCTGCGGCAGATTTCCCTTATCGTCACTTTGTGCCCCAATGCTTTTGTGCCTTGAGTCCTTCAGAGCCTAAGAAGTGTGTAGAACTCCTACTGCACCAAAACTGTGTGTTCTACATTAATGGGCAAGAGTTTGAGCAACTATATACGATGAAGCGCTGTGTCTGCTGTTACTTTTTCCTGAGGCCACTCCTCTTATCCATAGCAAAGAGGGACCAAAAAAGGAATTCTTAATGTTTTTCATTTCATTTCAGATGCACGAAAACCATGATTGAATGCATACTGCTCATGAGTTCTGCCCCTGCAGGACATTCACTATTTAATGACTCACAGAGCAGGGTTTCCATAATAAGTCAGCCAGCACATACAGAGCCAATTCTGCTTCCTGCCAATTGCCATTCCCTTCCCTTAATGGGCCTGTTGAAAGTGTGTCAAATACTAGGTGGACCTTGTAGTTTGCAGCCCAGTTTCTCCTCCTATTCTCAGGACACTCTGCCATAACTACCTCTAATCCTTAGCAAAAAGAGACAGCAACCAGCACTTTTTGCGTATGGCCTTGGATTCATAGTTGGACTCAGGATTCACAGTAACTAAGAGGCCCAAAGAAACAGGATGGCAATCTGCTCATGTAGACAAACAAAAGCCTGCAGGTGCTCCAAAAGTTTACTCCCTACTTTCTATTAGAGAAAATTCCTCCCAATGTGTTCACAATTTTTAGTGCTTTAGTTTTCAGATAACACAAAGTCTTCACGACAGTGAGTGGTAACTCCCAAGCTTTTAACAACTGCCTGGGTAACTGGTAACTTCATCACTCCAAGTGATGAAGCTTCAGAAGCAAAGGTAGCTAATGAAAGAACCTAGCATCAAGAAATCCATAGAAAATCCTAACTCCACAAGTATTTCCTAGTAAAACTACAGAGAAAAGAGGTCGGAACAGAAACTGAGAAGAGCCTTCTCAGGCAAACCAGGTTGATTCCTGTTAAGACAGGCAGCCTAGCTCTATGATCTTTCGATCTTACTCTTTCCAAATTTACTCTGAGTGACGTCCATTTGAGGACTGCTGTAGACCTTTGGTTTTCTGCACTTCACAGTTCCAGGTATGAAGTCTGCAGCACATGCTCAGACAGTTCATATCCACTGGTTCTTGTGCCAACACTCATTTAGATTAAATGGCTGGTTTTTCCTCCTTTTTTTAAACTTTCCAGCAGTTTCTTGAAATGCAACTACATGTAATGCAATGTTTCAATTAGTACTTCAAAGGCAATTATCAATATTTTAAAGGTCATTGAGAGCAGCCCTATGGAGAAGGATTTGGGGGTGATGGCTGACAAAATCTCAACATGAGCTGGACATGCACTTTGCACATTGTAGCCCAGAAAGCCAACCACATCCTGGACTGCATCAAAAGGAATGTGGTCGGCAGGTCAAAAGAGGTGATTCACCTTTACCAGTCTCCTTGTGCCCGCGTGTCTGCCCTCTGCAGCTGTCCACCTGGCAAACAGAACCTGTGAACAAACTACCTCAAAAGCAATCCACCGAAACAAGGCTTGCTTTTTGGTCACCTCAGTTCCCTATTTCAGCTTACCACAACTGCCTCGGCTTACCAGTTGTGAAGAGGCAGGAGAGGAAAAGGGAAGAATATTTCTGTACCTACAGAGGTGAATACAGCCTCCAAATCTACTTTGTTAGCCTAGCTAGGGAAGCTCTTCTACATTCTTCTTTAATATAGACTGCCCAGGGACTATCTCATCCAGTCCTGGAAGAGAGAATTCAAATTCCTTTCTCTGAAAAGTGGATCAGAATTTATATGCTTTGATAAACATATCACACAATAGGATTACATATATTGTCATTCTTGCCCTTAAATCACACTACTTTGGTGACTTAGCCTTGATCACATGTGGTCTCATTTCTCTTCCAGACGTTTCCTTGTGTCAATTCCCAAGCTTATACTGTTATTATTCATTCCTATTGCACAACTTCATAAGGCACCCCATTTTTATCAATCCAGCATTCCTTATTGTCCAGCTCTTACACAACTTCAGTTTTCCTTTGAAATACTGATTCCTCAAGTTTGCTTATCACAGCTCAATTTTATGGTGTAAACAATACTAGCACCACTTTCAATCTTGAGAAACACTTCTTGCAAGTACCTTTTAAACCAATAGTTCCTCTTCTGACTCAAATCTGTTTTTGCTTCCTCTCCTTCATACTACTCTTTACCCAAGTACCAGTTCTTGCACTACTCCTCCTGTATTTCTACCTTAAAAATAAGTATGATCCGTTATCAAGTTCCCAGCAGATTAGAGCTACTCCATTTCTTTCACAGAGAAAGGAATTGAATCCCTTATTCTTACAAAAGATGCAGGTCAGTCAGGCATGAACTATCTTTAGCAAATGCACATAGGACTCAGTCTACTTAGTTCCATGTTGTTAATTAATTCTTTCCTTCAAAAATTCTCTAGGGTCTTGCATATTACTGATGTCCAACTCATTAGGCTATAGCTGTGCTGCTCCTTGCCTACAGTTCTTTTAGGAAACGTTCTCCATAGTTCAGTAAAAAATCTGCTAAGTCAGAGGCAGAATACATTTAAAATTAGATCTCTGTTTAGCTTTCCCTTAGGAAGCCTGGCTGGTTATGGTTCTACTGACTGTCATTCTATTCCTACAGTTCTCCCTGTGACTCAGCTACCCTGTCTCCTTCCCAAAGTGCCTTCCTCTCCAGATTCTCCAGGCCATTTCTTGAGATAAAGAAAACTTCATCTCAGAGGTATTCTGACCTAATTTTTGACAACACCTCAAAAATGTAGTTCTATAAGCATTTTACTGGCAACAAAATAAAAATCACTGTTATTAATTTATAGTTTGGGGGTTTGTTTGGGTTTTTTTTTCTTTTTTTTCCCATGTATCAACACTGCTTAATGTGCAAGAAAATTAATACACACTCCAGAAGAACAGAAGAAACAAAGCTTCTTTTCCAAGAGGCCAACAACAAGGAGAGGGCGAAAATATGTTCTTCCTCCCACAGATACCCAACTAAGGCTCACCTTGTAACAGTGTTTGACAAGAAAGTGCCTGATAAATATCACAAACCTCACAACCCAGATGATCTAATTACTTCACAGGAACTGATCCCGTGAATATCCATATGCGAACAGCACCCAGACACCCTGAGGAGAAAGGATGCATTTGAAAACCATGCACATCTTTCAGAAATTGAGTTATTGCATCTTAGCCTCTGAGGAATTGTGCTTGGATTTTTTGAAGCGATAATTTAATTTTCAACTACCTTGTACAGAATGTGTTTACATCAGATCAACTCTTGTGTAACAATGACCACCACATTCATTAATGTCTTGGCAATTTTTATGAAGGCCAAGAACTCGCTATGGAAAAAGACTCACTGGAAACCCAACATTATGTCTGCTCTTGTCATAGCACAGCAACTGTGGGAGCAGCCCAGCTGGGCAACCACATCTCCTGCTTCAAGGGTTAAAAAAAATTAAAACAATCAGAACATAAACCAGCTATGAAATACATAAAATCATTCTACCTTACAGACCACATGAAGCAGCCAAGCATTTATGAAAGCGGGGAAGAGACAGGCAAAGAAAGCTTAAATCCAGGGTGGGCGTGTGACCCTGGGGCTGTTTGGTACAAGATGTACCTGTGAGCATTCAATGACGGGCCGGCAGGGACAGAGGAAGATAGATTAAAACACCATTTGGGGGGTTTTCCTCAGAATTCTCTCTCTGAACGCATTAAGCACGCACGACTCGGAACAGATACGGTGCCACGGTGCGTGCCGTCGCCGCTCGTTCCCGGGAGCTCACCCCACCGCCCCTCGCCCCGCCTCGCTCCCGCCGGGAGCGCCGAGGCGGGGCGGGAATGGAGGCAGCTCCATGACCACGAACTGCCCGGGGCGAGCCGAGCCACCCAGCCAGTCACTCCCGGCCGGGGGAGGCCGCGGCCAAACGGGGCCTCGCCGGCTCCCAGCCCCTCCTTTACCGCCCCCTGACTAGAGCCAAGTCCCCCGGCCCCGCCGGACGCGCCCCTCCCGCGGCGGCTCCCGCAGCCGGGCAGGCGCCGCTGGGCGCGGGGGAAGGGGCCGGGGGAGGGCTAGGAGGAAGCGCAAGAACGGAGCAGAGAGGTGGGAGTCGAGGGACACCCGCGGCCCCTCACCTGGCAGCCCTTCTTGTGGTGAAAGCCCACCACCACGATGTGCAGCACCGGGCCCCGCTTCTCCATGGAGCAGCCCGGCGATGGCCGCGCCGGAGGATGCCGCCGTGCCCGGGCTCTCGCTCCGCCCCCCGGGGTCCGGCGGGGACGCAGCCCCGGCCGCCTGCGCTTCCGCACCGCCCGGCCCAGGAGGGCGGGCACGGCCCTCAGCACCGCCCTCTGCCCGTCCCTCCCGGCTCGGGTCGCGGAACTCAGGACTGGGGTTTACCCCCTTCTTCCCTCAAGGGGCTAAACCTCCAAGAAGAGGAGGTTCAGGAGGGATCATCGCTCTCTACAAGTACCTAGGAGGCTGTGGCCAGGTGGGGGCCGGTCTCTTCTACCGGGCCTGCAATGAGAGGGCAAGAGGAAATGCGCTTAAGATGAGACAGGGGAGATTCAGATTACATTTTAGAAAAAAAATTCCGTGTTAGTGTGGTCAGGCATTGGAATAGGCTGCCCAGGGAGGTGGTGGAGTCACCATTCCTGGGGCGTTTACGAGGCCTCTGGCTCCGGATGATGTGGGTTAGGTGTTACAGCGGCAGTGCTGGGTGGACACCTGGACTGGATAAAGGTCTCTTTCAACCTTGATGATGATTCTATGATTCTATAAACATGTCTTAGCATACCCTAGAAAGAAGGCCGTTCAAAGACTTGTCCAAGAGCATGGCCAAATTCAGAGAGAAAAAAAAAATTAAATACTGTTTCTTACTGCACTCACATCATGCTCCCTCTTTAACCTTTGTTATGATTCAATTCTGACTGCTTGAATTTAGTAGAGGCTGTACTCTAAATTATTAAGATTCTCTGTGGAAATTGGAGGAAAATAATCTTTTTGAAGGAACTATAAAAGAATAATACTTAAAGAAAATCTCATCACTAAGACAGTACCCAGGGGCTCAAATTATAACAATACAGCATGTAATCGCATATTGTTTTTCAGATTCAACAGAAGTGCTGTTACAGAAAAAGTATACTGCAGGGAACACAGGATAAGCTACAAGGAGCAATCCTTCCGGCAAAGGAATAGTTTCTTATTAGTATTAGCCTGTAACTGACAGTTTACTATAATTTCAAAAAAGAAAAATGCATGCAATACTGGCCATTATCTCCTGCAGTAATGAGATATCCCCCAAAAGATGCATCTGAGTGTTTACTCACATTCATTCTCATTTCATTCAGGAAAATGCAGTCTGGCATCACTCTTACTCTTATGGATTATGCATTATAGAGGCATCTCAGTGATACTGCTGGATAATGGTTGCTTATGGCTTCTTTGAATAGATTATTAGATATTTTTTTTCCTGCTTGAAATTTTCTTTCCTGCTAAAGCAATAAAAATGTTGAACTGACAGCATCAGTCTAGTCTGGAAAATGAAGTAATTGATGTAATCTGTGTTGTTTTCACAGTTCACACTGTGTGCATTTATGAGAAAGAAAGGCAACTGAGAGCTGCTGTGAAACAGCTCTCAGAAAAGTCACAAAATTTTTCTAGGGGAATTGTCTTTCTCCATGCATAGCTAACAAATAGCAATAAAACTCAGCCCTACAGTTCTTCTATTACTCAGAGACTTTGCTTACCTTGAGAACTACCAGCTATGATATCATTACCATAGTAATAGCAATTTTTTAGTCATTCTTCTAGTCATAGCAATAAGGCAGAGCTCTCTGCTTATGTGCAGTGATACTTCTAGAGATGGATAACCTCTCCATGGGCAGTACAATAGTTTATGTCTGGAAGTAACATCAGAGCTAAGCAGTGCCCATGGCAACTGATAGCTCACCTGTATTTGTTAGGTATAGCCCAGCTTCCTAAAGAAAAAAGCTCTGAATTTGTGGAGACAAGCATGTGAATAAAAAATAAATGCCCTTTGATTTCTGTTGAAGAAAAGCATAGATGAAATCCTGGCATGGATCTGAAGTTTGTATCTAGTTTCTTCTGAATGGCAAGCTCACTTTGTATTTGCAGTAGGTTTTCTTTCAAGCTCTTATCAAAAATGAATGCAGTAATTCCCCTAGAAAGTTAAAATAATCTCTTTTTTTTTTTTTGCAGTCAACAAGACCAAATGCAATTTGAATAGTACATTTAGTTGCATTAGGGCACCATGATGTAGGAGGCAGTGTTCCAAACAGGCTTCCCCATGGAAAATACTGTATTTGATCATGTGGGAATGATGGTGTCATTCTCATGAGATTGATAGGACTCTCAAGTGTGCAAGCAAAAAAAGGGAGCTTGGATTGTTAGGGAGGTCTGCAGACACAAATGCAATGTATCTTCTCCTGCAACTTTGAAGAGAGTTAGATTTGGATGGCAGAGGCATTGCTCTCAAATCCTAACTGTTCTCCTCACACAAATACTGTGTTATACTGACCACTGTTGACATTTGCACTGCCCTGGGGTCCCTTTGGCTCACTTTGGCTGGAAGGGTTTGCAGACCTCTAATTCATGCTTCTTCAAATAGAATTAGACATGTTTGAAGAAGATAACTGGTCAGAATTGTTTCCTTAGAAAATGCTGGTGAATAGTAAAGCAGAGATCTGTTCCAGTGGGTTGTGAGGGGAGCAGAGGGAAGCTTGAGACCCCAAGTGCAGTTGTTAGTTACTTGTGAAGTAGGCACTGCTCTTGACCTGTGATCCAAATGCTTCCCTGTGGAGAGCTAGGCTGAAAGAATAGTGCAGGAGGGTATCTTTCCCAATGACTTGAAGCTGTACTGATTTACCAAGGAGTGGAAACATCTGTGTCTGGCCAATCCATCTGGGGGATGTAAAGGAGTGGGTTAGCTAGCCACCAGTTACAGGCACTTGCAGTTTGAGTTAGAGCATGACGTTGAGAGTCTGCTGGCTGTGCTGTGAGGTGGTAAGGGACATGTGGTCATGAAAGGGGTAGATATGGTGAGAAGATGTTGTGTGAGGGACTGTCAGGGTTAGGTGGCTAGGAAAGGGACAGTGTGCATTTAGCTAGTCATGCAGAATGAAAGAAGGAGTCAGAGCTATGTGGAACTGCCCATAGGACAAGGAATCAGTACTGTGTGAAGCTGCCTATAAGAGAAGGAGTCAGAGTTATCAGAGAGAGGTCTATAAAAGAAGGAGTCAGAGTTACATGAGAGAAAGGTCTGTAAAAGAAAGCGTGTAGAGTTTGCGAATAAAGAACTGGTGGGAATTCCAGTTAAAGGGCTGGTGGTGATACCAGCCCTATCTGTCTTGACATAACTGTGACACTTTCACTAGCCATGAAAGGTGATAATTTTGTTTGTAATTCTGTGCTGGTTTCCTCAGAACTCCATTTCTGCCCTGTCCTTTGTGGAAGCTCTGGAGGTTGGGAACAGCAAGCATAAAAATCCTTTTAACAACCTAATGCACAGTGCAGGTGTGGTATGGATGTTCTGTTATCTCCTTTTTTTTCTTTTCAAGACTGACATAGCACTAAGTACAGGAGAGAGCTAAAGCCAGACAACACTGACAGGAACGGATTGAAGACTGAAACAAAAAGAAATAATGAGGATATGGTACATTCTCACAGTGGTTATCAAGACAGACAACAACATCTTTGAAGGTGGGCTAGAGAAATTGAAAGCAGACAGATTCCAGAATGATGATCAACCACTACAGTTTGGGTTCGGCTGGCAGCTCAGAAAGTCGCTGGTCCATTCAGTGGGGAGGGTAAATGGAAGTGAAGGCTAAAACTGTGCAGGATACACATGTATCTCATTCTGTTTCTTTTCTTACTCCTGGTTATTGCCACAGCCAGAAAAGGAAACAAAATGCTTTTTAGTCTGATCCTGTGTGGCAGCTTTTTGGCACCTGTTATTGGTTTCATCTTTTCCAGCATCTCATTTGTCCTTGGTCTCTGCATTGACAGAAGCATAGGGGCAAAGGTATCAGTGAAAGGGAGGTTGATCTGTTCAGTTTTTTGTGCTGTTCTCTTTACACCTTGGCCATTCAGGGGGTGCTCTCTTTGTGGCTAGTACTTGAAAACATGCACTTCTGTTCTTTTCTACTTCATTTCACTGGGGTCTCTCAGCTAACTAGTGTGCAGAAGCAGCCAAGGTAAGCACTTCCAGGTGCAGGGATCTTTGCAGAATGGAGCAGGCAGATGAACCCAGATCAGCAGAAGCTGAGGCTGTAACTGCAGCTCAAGCCTTCTTGTACATTCAATCATTCTATTTATGCACAGCCATTCCAAGCTCTGTAACTAGGAACTATTGAAGCAGAGGAATGAGAGAAACTCATGGTTGAACATGTCTTGGCCCAACCAAGTGCCAACACTGTTTCTGATGCCATGAGTACCTTAAACAGGCTATACAAAATCCCCATAAAAGTTGCTAGTCAACATCACTGGTGGCAATGTGTGTTACTAACATGTTTTTCTGCACACCATGCTGAGGAGCCTGAAGAAGTGATGCTGCCTGCGTGTACCGTGTGGTGGAGCAAAGGGCAGAGAGGTGAAAGCTCATAAGGCATAGCACAGCTCCTACCAGGTCTTTTAGGCCAGTTTCAACTACTGTACAGCTGCTTATGCTCAGAAACAACATTTGTGCATATGGTCTGTCTTTCTGCACGCCTGTGATTGCCACATGGATGTTTTCAGTTCTGAGGACAGACCTGGATGCCTTTCCCTGAGGGCATGCTCCAGGGCCTGCTGTAAAAATGTTCTGAGTCTCCTGTCTTGAATGTAGACTCCACCTGTGACTTGTGTTTACTGAAACAGATTCAGAAGGAGTCAGGCTTTATCTGTCTCAAAAGTTGATCCAGATGATTTTGTTGGAATTTTGCCACTTGTTCCTGATTGTGTCTGAAGTAAATAGAAATTAGGTTACATTTGCCACCAACACAGCTGCCTACTCAAAATTGCCCATTAGCCCTAAACTGGTCACTGCTGCTTTTAGGGCCATTAGTTAATGGAAATGCATTGCAGGCTGTAGTCAGTAAGCCAAATACAATGCTGAGGAATGGAAATTGCAATGGATCCCATTTTTCCCTCTCAAGCTGTGGAAGAAAGGCACTTTTCCCTTGGGGCCAATCTGCTCTGGAAAGTGTCTGGATGGAACACTGCCCAAGTGCAGCAGCCCTCCTGCCTGTGTGTGTTCCAAACAGCCTTTTCCCAGCTTGCTGCTTCCTGGTCTGTTAGTCATTTAGCTGTGTCATTCCAGTGGTCTGCTTTCACAGCTTGTCTAGATATGGAAGGTTATACCAGCTTTTGAAGTGTCCACTGGTGTCGTGGGAGAAGGCCATTACATCCCTTCTTTCTGTTTGTAATGGGAAGATTCAATGATCAACATTTCCTCTATCTGGGTCACTAATATTGCATCTCTGATGTGACAGATCTGGTCTCTCCTCTGCAGACCTTGAGGACAATTAATGGACAGAATCCATAATTTTAGTGTTTACTTACTTTTACTCCTTTTACTTACACTGGAAAATCCCAAGCTCTGTCAACATTACTTTCGTCCTCTCCTTAGGTGCAATCAGGATTCAATACAGCTGAGCCACCTGCAATGGGTTAGACTTTTCCCATACACTCAGCTGATGGATGCCAGGTTATTTTTCTGCATTTGATAAAGTTTTTGCATTTGATAAAGTTATCACCAGTGAAAGATTCTGGTGATAGTTACCCCCACCCAGAGTACTGCATCCAGCTCTGCACTTGGAGTGAGTTCAGAGAAGGGCCACCAAGATGATTAGAGAGATGGAGCACCTGTCCTATGAGGAAAGGTTGAGAGAATTTGGGTTACTCAGCCTGGAGAAGGCTTTGGGGCACCCTAATTATGGCCTTCCAGTACCTGAAGGGAGCCTACAAGTTCTTGTAGTGACTGGACAAGGGAGAACCAGTTCAAACTGAAAGAGAGTAGATTTAGATTAGTTATTAGGAAAATATTCTTCACTGTCAGGGTGATGAGGCACTGGAACAGGTTGCACAGAGAAGTTGTGGATACCCCAATCCTGGGAGTGTTAAAAGCTGGGTTGGATGGGGCTTTGAGTAACCTGGTCTAGTGAAAGGTGTCCCTGCCCATGCCAGGGGGGTGGAACTTGATGATCTTTAAGGTCCCTGTCAATCCAAACCATTTTATGGTTCTGAGTTGTCCTGCTGACATGCTAATGCTTTGCATTTTTAGTGAAAAAGCCTTTGGGAAAAATATCTTAGGTGGTGTAAATAAATGTGGGATATTTCCCATCGCGCCTAACTGCCCCTATCGCTTCACTAGCTCACTACTACACAGCAGAGTTTTCCAAATTGCACCTGAGCACGTAGAAAATACAAAGGTAAATTAAAAAAAAAAAAGAAAAACACCTCCTTTATCTGGTTCCGCGGCGGCGCGGGTCACGTGCGCACGCCGCCGCCAATCGGAGCGCGCCGCGGGAGCTCGCGAGGCTTCGGTCTCCATGGCAACGCTGGGCCCGCAGCTGTCCGAGCGCCGGCGGAGCGGCCGCCATGGTGAGTAGCGGGAGGGGGCCAGCGCCCGGCATTCCCGCTTCATCCCGGCGTGGAGGCACTGCGCGTCGGCCGGCCGGCCCGCAGGCGGGGCAGAGGTCTGTCGTCATGCGAGAGCCGCTCGGGGCAGCTGCGGCCGCCACCTACCCTCCTGGGCATCCCTGAGATCCCTGCGGAGACTCCCAGGGCTTGGGGATTTTGCGGGATCCGGTGGCCCGGTGGCTTATCTACGTATCAGCGTGGCTGACTCGGAGATCACAAATGGCCTGTGCTTATGTGTTTATTTGCTCGTATAATTTCCTTTCTGTCTGCAATGAATAGAAGCTTTTCAACTAAAAAAAACCCCAACAGCAAAGAGGACATTAATTTAGCTTTCGATGTGATCCCTCACCTGCCATATGTGGAACTTGGTGAGCAACATCGGGCTTGCAGCCACACTATAAGAGCTGGTTTTATTTAGTGCTTGTGCTGCTTCCTCGGCTGCATTTAGTTTCCAGAGTACTGATTGTTCATCCAGGTATCCCAGGATTGCATTGTCACTGGAGCTTCCCTAAGGACAAGGGGATCAGATGAGCTGTTTTGTCTGAGTTACTACATTGCTGTCTCTCCCCAGCATCAGCCATGCTAACAAAATACATCGGAGTAAATGAAGCAGACATGCCTTTGCATCAGCTCTCCAGGGACTGTGGTGATAAACTCCTACTCTTGCCCTGTTGTGCCTCCTTGTCACTCTTGCTACCTGTGTGAGCAATGTAGTCCTGATGTGATTACCCATGTCAGTAATTCTTTGAAATAGAGGCATGCATAAAAGGGCTACTTAGCCAGGCCTAAAATTACTTCCTTCTTAATTTGCCCTGGCAATATTTGTTTCTGGGCAATAGTCTGTTGAGAAACAAATTCAGATTATCACTTATGGTCTCCTTCTTCATCAAAAACAGCATGGCCAGCACGTGTGATTCCCCCCTGTGCTCTCATGAGACCCCATCTGGAGTGCTGCATACAGGTCTGATGTTTCCAGCAGAGGGAGGACATGGAAGTGTTGGAGCAAGTCCAGAGGAAGGACAAGAAGCTGACAAGAGCACGGGAGCACTTTCCCTATGAAAACAGACAAGTTGGGGGTGTTTAGCCTGGAGAAGAGAATGTTGTGGAGAGACCTCGTAGCAACCTTCCAGTATCCGGAGGAGGCCTACAGGGTAGCCAGAGAGGGACTCTTCATCAGGAACTGCAGTGATAGGACGAAGAGTAATGGGCACTAATTGAAAGAGAGTAGGTTTAGATTAGATATACAGAAAAAAATCTTTATTGTGAGGGTGGTGAGGCATTGCAACAGGTTGCCCAGGGAAATTACGGATGCCCCATCCCTGCTAGTGTTCAAAGCCGGGTTGGATGGAGGTCTGAATAACCTGGTCTAGTGGGAGGTGTCCCTGCCCATGACAGGGAGTTGGAACTAGATAATGTTTAAGGTTCCTTCCAACACAAACGTTCTGTGATTCTATGATTCTCTGACAAGTCTCAAGAATTTACATAAAAAGTAACAAACATAGCATACTTTTACTCCAGGGTTTTTTGTTAGTACATCTATGGAAGATACATCATTCAGCTACATTATGCATGTGTAATGTAATAGATACCAAGGTATATTTATCTAAGAGCTTCCTCTCTTGTACGGTCCTTCTGGTGCTGATCCTCTGATTGCCTCTGTCTCTCTGATTTTGTGTGACTTTTTTGAGGTTACTTGAGCCTTTGCTTCCAAGTACTGGAGCTTTCTCACCCACTTATGAGAGGTGTAGAGGGATTAGACATACAAAAATATGGTTGTTTTTCACCATGCTAGTTAGCATGCTAGCCCTGTGAAGGCAATCACAGAAACTAGTCGGAAGGCAAGTATTCACAGTAGTTATGCTCATTTTTCCTTATGTTTGTCTTTGTATCCTCCTCCACAGGCAGAGCTGGGTGTTAATGAGCACCACCAGAAGGAAGTGGTCAGCTACATGCGCTTTGCTCGTTTCAAGCGTGGCATGTGCCTCAAAACGGTGGATTCTTGCTTTCAGGACCTCAAGGACAGCAGGTGCTGTGTGAGATGATTCTGAGCAAGAATAAAGCAAAATATGCTAGCAGGAGTGGCAGGTTTATGGGGCCGCTTTTCTCCTTTTAGGTTTCTATGTTCTTGTATTTTCTAGAAGTTACAAGTCAAATGCTTTTAAACCCAAGTTGGTAAAATTCTAAGGAATTAACAGAGGTATTGACAGCATGACATTGCTTCATGTCTTGCTTCTGATATGTAAATTCAATGCAAGGCTGTAGCTGAATTAATATTTGTGGTTTTAATTATTTAAAGAGAAAATTCAAATAAAAAAACCAATTAGTAATGCTGTGGTCACCTAATAATGACTGCCAGTGGTTGTTTTTAGAAAATATTGCATAGTTTGGGTGGTACCTGTGTAGTGAGATCTCATAACAAGGCAGAATTGTTACCTTTATCATACCTGATTCATCTTGACCTCTCTGTTTAGACTTGTTGAAGACACCTTCACAGTTGACGAGGTGATAGACATGCTGGATGGACTGCAGAGTGTTGTACACAGTGAAGTGGAGTCAGAGCTCATAAACACAACTTACACCAACGTTTTACTTCTCCGGCAGCTCTTTTCACAGGCTGAGAAATGGTACCTGAAGTTACAGACAGATGTCTCAGACTTGGAGAATCGGTAACAGCTATTGGACTATACTTGCAACACTAAGAAAACTTCAAAATGTTGACTATTTACATTATTTTCCTAACCATAGAAACCTATTGCTTTACTATTGTATCAATGATAGGTTAGCTTCAATGTTTCCTCTATAAAATAGCAAGATCCAAAATAATTTCAAACTTGTGAGAAAGACGTGTTATTAGTAATATTCTTACTTGAATTAATAATTTAACAGCAGGTGACTGGACTTCATGAAAAAGCTTTTGTTGTCTGGTTAGATTATATTTTAATTAAGGATGCTAAATCTATTGCAA
Organism: Buphagus erythrorhynchus; assembly: GCA_013400855.1. NCBI lineage: Eukaryota > Metazoa > Chordata > Aves > Passeriformes > Sturnidae > Buphagus > Buphagus erythrorhynchus. Next base: position 19,894 of record VZTT01049134.1, read on the forward strand.
TGCATGTATCATGCCATTGCATGACATGATCTGTTGCATTTATGGTATTTGTGTAGGGCTTCATCCTGTTTCATGTGTTTCAAAATGTGTTTCATAGCGTAGCTCTTAGTAAACAAATGCTTCCTTATATTTTTCTTTGATAAATAAATGCCTCTTTTTTTTTTCCAAGAGAATTATTGGACCAGGTTGCTGAGTTTGAAAAGTCAGAATATACGTCTTCAAACAAAAAGGTAGAATTTTATTTTAATCAAATCATAATCAAATGTCATGTGGAGTCATGACAGATGTTTAAAATCTTAGTATCGAGTCTTTGTGCTTAAGAGAAAACCAAAATTCAAACCCCGTCCTTGTATTTTCAAAACAGTCTTTGCAACTGTCCAAAAAGTCACATTTTGCATTTCGGCACCAAGGCTCCCTCTGAATTACCTTGGCTGTTTCCAAAGTGCCTGTTCTGCACTTCTGGAGTGTGCCTCACACACCTCATTGCAAGGCCAGCCAGACCAGGGATGTGTTGAAGCGTCTGCTTCTGGGTTCCCTTCCCCTGGCACCTGGGGTAAGACTGGGACATTTGCTTGTCCCAACATGAACTGAAGAGCTGAGAGAATTGCACAGTGCAGATATCACACTAGCTTGTCTTGCATGAATATGGTTGCCTCTTACTTGGTTTGTAGCATAAAGGTGTATTTATATAGATTATATTGTTTTTATAGACATATAATATGTTATTTTAAATACCTTAAATAAGAAAATTATTTGGAGCTTTATAACTACTTTTTACTCTTACAATCACTAAAATATTATGTTCTCCTTATTCCTTTGTCTTTTGGTTGCTGCAGAATTGTCAGTCTTCTGTAAAACCACGTTTGCAATACTTTTATGTCTCTATGCAGTATCTTTGTTGAACTTAAGCTAAAAGTGAAGTTCATAACTTAAGATGATTTTTCATTTCAAAAAAGGATCTTGAAATAAAAGGTTGCACATTTTCTTTGCAAAAGAAAGCTGAATTGACTACCACTAGTTATTTTACAGGCTAAAGGAGTACTTTTATTCCTCCTAAAAATCTGTATAAATTAACTTTTTCACCTTTATTATTTCTTTAGTCCACTGCAGATCCCATTAAACCAAAACTTGCTCCATTAAATGAAGGTGGGTCAGAGCTGCTAAACAAGGTAAGAACTTGACTGTTCATGCAGTTGTGGTCAATGATTGTTCTGCTTTTGCAAGTGAACTGAATAACTGTAAAGTAATATTTGTATAATGTCTGTTATTATACAGACATCCTGGTAACATATCCCAGAAGTAAAATACTAGTAAATTATTAAATATTGTAAAGTATCAGAAATTTATTGTGTGGTTATGATCTCTAACATGTATCATAATATTAACTCTTCTTTTGCCAAGACATTTTGGTCTTTGTAGTAATTTATTTTTCCATTTAATGGAGTAAAATAGTAAATTAGTTCCATGCAGTTATCTGGTGCTTCAACAAAGAAGTAAACTAAAATGTGTAGCTGGCTGAAATCACTAGACTATTGAACATTTTCTGTATCACTTGAAGTCAATCTTACTACATCCATTCTTCTTTGTTTTGTAAGTTGGTTAAATTGCTCCTGAAGAAACAGGCACTTAAAGAATTTGAGTTTAGTGGTTTTGAAAACATCTGATTTCTCACCTGCTAAACTTTTTCAGAATTACAAAACATTTTCTAGTACTTAATATTATCAGTAGTTTTTGTTAGGTGTTATACTAATTTCATTCAACTGAACTTTTCTAAAATGTCACACTTCTTACAATACCCTTTTAAGTTTTTGATAATCAAGATAATTAGCAAAGAGTTTTATTTTGTCTTCTATCCTATCATTTTGCATTCCCAAAATGATGTGTTGAGTACAATGTCTGTCTCAAATTGTTACTCACTACAATAATTAAAGCTTTCAAGAATTCAGACTTGTATTTTGCTTATAGGTTAATGTAGTTCTCTTTCAAAAATAATTTCACAATCATAACAGTTTTTCTTGAATATGTACCTGTTGTCTTTTTTCTTTTTTTCCCAAATCATTCGAAGTTCATGTGGTGAATTTACTCTGACTGATAAAACATGGGTATTTCCTGTGACACAGAACAGGATATGCAGTAACCTGGTATTCGTCTCTTTTGAAAAGGAACTGTGGATAAAATCTTACTTGCCTGTTGGTTGACAATATGAATCCCTGAACATGCAATTTTTATCATAAATCTTGATACTAACAAGACACCGTTCTCAATAATCTTAATGCAGTAAATCATGCGTTTAAATAAACAACAAATGTTACAATAGAATGGAGACTTAAATTGCTTTCTCACTGAGACATAAAACCAAAATAAATTAATGAATTATTGAATTCTTATGAAGGCCATTTTTATAAGCATTTAGGATCTCTTTTGCTTTCCTAAGTGTTGTATAGAGACAGTTATGAAATGTATTTTCTTCCCTGAAATATTTGCAAAATCCAAAATGGCATAAGGGTGTTCACAAACATTTTCCTGTTCTTTAACCCAAAGACAGTTGCTCATCTCCAAGAAGAAAATGAAAAATTGAAGACCAGACTCAGGACCATAGAAACACAGGTAAATTCCCTGTAATCCTGGATGCTTAATGTTGGTTACATATTTTAAAATATCTGAATAAGAATCCCATGGTTATTATTCTTATGTTTTCAGGTAAAATACGTTTCTGAAGTTTTAAATTTTCAATGTATTGCAGGCTACAGCTGCCCTAGATGAGAAGTCCAAGCTGGAGAAATCACTGAGGGATTTACAGATGATCCAAGGAGATCAGAAGGTAAATAAAATTCTATCCTTCTGCTCCCATTTAACACAACTGTTGCCAATACATCCAAAATGTTGGTCTGTATGGTGTGTTTCTCTTCTGGCAAATGCAAGAGTTTAAGTTATTGTTGTTCCTGCTGACACTGTCTATTCCCGCTGGTCTGTCAATCAGCAGGTAATCCCATAACATTAATTGATGTTATGACAGGTATTCAGGAACTATCAGGAAGTAGTATTCCAGAATTCATATTCCCAGGGCTGATATTTGTGTTAACAGACACAAATCTATGTCTGTTTGTTTTTTCATGTTTACTAATAAGAGAATGATACTTAACTTGGTTTTTAGAGCAACAATGAAACACTAATTCTTTCACACATTTGTCACTTGATGTTGACATGAACAAGCCAGACTTAATACTTGTTTGATTTTTTTGTAGTTTTCCCTATATAAGCATACTGTAAAAAATGTTTCACCATTTATTTTTGTTACTTGAGGTTCTTAATCTGTTTTGTAAATGAGGAGTCCAACATGGTGAGTTGCTGGTGGCAAAAAAAATGTAAGAAGCCGCAAGTCATGTTAACACAAATAAAACTGTTTAGGCCACCTTAGTATTTTTCTAAGTTTCTACCTTTATTTGTCAATAATTAGAATTTTCCAAAGTTTGTTCATAAGTAGTTGTGTATTAAATTTAAAGCATTTCAGTTCAGGCTTTCAACAAAATTAGAACACTTTAATCTCATTATTTTGAGTAATTGACTTTAAAATTCCTGCAGTATTTACAGATTAGGAAGTAAGGTTCAAAATAATAAAACATTTCTATCTTAATTTTCGTATTTTAATCCTGATTTCTTTTTATTTTGCTTTCTACCTGGTTTATGGTATGTACTTGGTTTTCTTAATATGTTAAAAGTTTACTTAGTAACTTCCAAAATTATATTAAATAATATTTTTAATAGGGAACTTGATTAATCAGTCATGGCAAATATTTTTCTCTATTTTGTTAAACTTTAAATTATTAAAGGCTTAAAATATTAAAGGGGAGTATTAAAGCCTGGAAAATACTGTTTGTACTGTTAAATTATTGGAATCAAATCTCATCCTGCTTTTCTGGTTAAATATGAATTGGCCTCGGTGTCAGGGCTGCTGAGTATCTTCACCCTTCATGTCCTAATTTGCTCTCTATAATCTATCCCTTTCTCCCAGTTGCTAATAAAGCAATAGATTTCAAACTCTTTGAACAAATAAATGACCACCAAACCACAATTGGTTCTTAAGGATCAACTCATCAGACTGATTTTTTTTTTTTTTTTTTTTTTTTTTTTTTTTTTTTGTGGTTTTTTTTTTNCTTCATATAGAAAGTGTGAGTTGCAGTGAGTGGGAGTAACTCCCAGCAGTAAGTGGGAGTAACTCCTCTATTGGATCAGTTTAATGAGGACTTAGAATTTTTGCATAATTGACTTATATCATGGTTAGAAAATAACAACTAAAGCATACAAAGTGTGTGTAGTGCTTTTCAACACTGCAACCTTGGACTCTTTCTCAGAATTCAAAATTAGCTTTTCTTCTGTACAGGTACTACTGTCAAGTGGTTTCCTATTCTCAAATCTTAAGTTCCAGATAGAAAAAGGAACAGGGATTTCTTAGGTTTTAGATTTTGTTGTTTTAAGGTGCTTCTGGTTCAGCCTCATCCTGAGTCATTGCACTTTTGAGTTTGAAATTGAGCTTTAAAACCCAAGAATGTTGTGTTTGGTGTTTTGGTTTTATTTAAATTAAAATCCATAGAACAGTCACATGATTGTTATGTTTTATGACCCAGAACTGATGTTCAGAAAAGTTTGAGTTTATTCTTCTCGTAAGGAAACTGGAAAGTTGCTTTGCAACTTGGAGCCTCTTTGTGTAAGACACCTGAGAATGGCACAGTGTTGGTACCTGTCTGAGAGCGTGAGCCTTAATATCTTCAACCTTTCCTACCCATACTACATGAACAGCTTTGGAAATGTTTCAAAAATACATTGTAGCATAGACATTCAGACATTAGACATTAAATGGTAATATACTCTTTCTGTGTGGTAAATAACTTCTTGTAATATGATTCATCCTCTGGCTCTAATTCCTAAAGAAGCGAAGTACAAGAACTTAAAATCTCATCTTGGCTGCGAAGACATTCCAGCCATCTTTAAAAAGCATTTATTGACAGTTTTTTAAGTTATAAATCGCTCCCTGCTCTGTTTTTTTAGTTGAAGCACTTCTCATTTAGACTTTACAGGAGCAACTTGTACATCATTATTAAAAATGAAGTGATACCTACTTTGTGTGGAATTTTGCACTTAAAGTTTTAATTATTTCTTCTCTTGAATTTGACGTGTTTTAAATATTTCTTCTGTTAAAGAATAATGCAAACCAGGATATCACTGAACTGGAGAATAAAGTGGCAGCTTTGAAATCCCAGTTTGAGAAGACTTTAAATGACACTACTGCAAACCAAAAATTCTTGGAAGAAGACTTGGTGACAACAAAACATGATTTACTGAAGGTTCAGGATCAACTATCCACAGCTGAGAAGGTTAGCGTTTTATTGTGTTGTGAAGATTAATTCCTTACTCACATTTTAACTGACTAGTAATTTAGTAAGCACGAGCTACAGGATGCAGAGTTTACCAGGCCACACTTTTGCCCTTGTATTTTTATTTTTTCAGTGGAAAAGCACATTGTAAATAAAATAGCAAACCAGCAATTAACTGCATGGCTATAACTAGATGAATATTTAAAAGTTGACTGTCTGTCTGAATAGAAATTTTTAAATGAAAAGCATATTCCCAGTCTTCTGAAGACTTTTAGCCTGATTTTGTTAGAAAATGAAGTTGGTGTTTCTATGGCTGCCCCAGTAATTTCATTTGAATCTACCAGCTGACTTTATCTTAATTTTAGTAAGTTACAGAAAACTAGTATTGTCAAACTTGAGGAGGAAAAGCAAGTAGGTTGTTTTTTTTAAATATTTTTGTCTAATCTTCAGAATATGTAAATAATATGTTGATGTTATTATGTAGGAACTGGAGAAGAAATTTCAGCAAACAGCTGCCTATCGCAACATGAAAGAGATTCTCACCAAGAAGAATGAACAGATAAAGGATTTGCGTAGAAGACTTTCCAAGTAAGTGGTGCTGCCCTGTCTGTCCCAGCAAGATCCTTGTTCTGGATCCATGCTCTGCTCCATTTTGTCTCTAAAAGGGTCTATACGTTTTCCCTTAAAAAGAGCTTGTAAAAGGCTATGCCCTGATTTTTGACAAACCAGTCCTTTGAATGGGTATTTTGTGTGGTTAGAGATGGTGTGTGCAACAGCAGCTGCCATGTAGCAAGTAGTGAGAGAATTTGGTATGGAGAGGATAGAGGATATTCATGGCTGTGGTAGATAAGGCCTCAGGTACTACACACAGAGATACACATGGGAGATGTTCCAGGTGCTTTGGTAATTGTTTGGATTTGTGGGTAGATTCCTGCATTCTACTATTTGGTAAACTAGCCAGTTTTAAAAGGAGAAAATAGTCTAAAAAGTACGTGCATTTTTTTGTGGCTTAAGTCATACAGTAAACCTTGACAGAAATGTCACTCTTGTGCGCAATTTATTGCTTTGGTTTCATATTTTCTTTAGAGACAAATGACTTTGGGGTATTTTCTAGTCTGTTTTAATTATTTTTCTGTTTGTTCTTTTTTACTTCTCAGATATGAATCAGAGGACTGAAATAGCAAAAAGCATCTGATCTATCAGAAGTTGTCATGGAAAGAAAATGTGGACTGGTATTATTTTTCAATAATGTTTGTTTTGAATGGTGTATTCTTTGCTTCTAGTGTTTAAAATAACATTATTATTAATTTCACACTGAAACTCTTACCTTACTTCCTTGTAAACCTACAATTTATAGGTACTAGTTTCTGCAGTCATGTTTTTTAATGGTTAACCGTTGACATTCCTTGAGAAACAGCAAACAGGACCTTGTTGAAGAACATTCCCTACAAAAAAAGGAGTTTATTTTTGTTTAAAAAGGGGGGGGGGAAAAGACCAAAAATACATGCATTAGAGTTTTTAATGTCTTCAAGGTGGAAACTCCAGTTACTTTTGTGTAGTTAATGTAGTTATGAAGTAGCATTATATGTAAAAATTGCATCAGTGAAAGAGTAGGAGGAACCAGAAAGAAATGCTGATTCTGTAATGTTACTTCACATTGGACATGTCATAGCTCAGCAAAGTATGGTCAGAAGCATTTTTCTAGACGGTGTTCATTAGATAATGAGATAAATATGCTTTATAGCCAAAGTGCTGGACTCTTTCAAATACAGATGTACTTTTTCACTTGAATTGATTTAAAGCAAATTTGAGCATCAGAAGACAGATTCTGATTTTGCCAGTATTCTTAATATTAAGATGATAATCTAAATATGCATAGGAAAGTTAGTAGAACAACTTTTTTGGGAAATAAGTTATTTTAGATGTTTTCATCTTTTTTAATGTAACTTCACCAGAAAACAGCTTACTTCTCTTGAGTCTTCTACTTGTAATTCTCTGCCTTGCATTTGTTTGTCAGTTGCCTAATAGAGCATTCTACTTGTTCATCTGTCCCTGTTCGTATGTATCTTGTATTTTACTTCAAATAAAATACTGTATCTTCAAACATTTAATCTTTAAGAAGCTGGCGTTTTTAATTAGGAGTGTTTTGTATAGCAGTAAAGAATCTTGCTAGGAATGAGAACATGTAAATTACAGATTTGTGCTCAAAGCCATGTCACATAAAAGAGCTGAAAAGAGTACCAGTGACAGGGCTGAGGAGAGACAGGGTGTTTGTGTTACAGAAACTGGCATTTAACAGTGTTTTTCTCAGGAGCTGCTTGAACTGAAACAGATCTTTTTTCCTCGTTATTTCTTTAACAAGCAAAGCTGTTAAAATTGCTGAACTCAAATTTGCCATACACTTGCAGTCTAAGTTCTTCTTTTTTCTCTAAGTTTAAGTTTTCATGTTTTCTGTAAGTTCTCCTGTCTTTTGCCTCCCACTGGTTAAGTGAGGTTGGTTTGAAATAAAGTCCCATGCCTGTGGCAGGATATTATTGCTGTAACACAATAGTAGTGTGTTGTGGGGTGGCATCCTCCTCATGCTGTGACAGTTAAGATAATGAAAGATATTCTTCTGCCCCTCAGTACAGGCACTAAAATATTAAGTTCTTAATAGGCATGTACCAAAGAGCTTTTTCGCCTGTGTTTGCTCAGAACAACACGAGTACTTGTCTGGATGAACATTGTGAGTTTTGTTTTCATGATAACACTCTAATGAGATCCATTACTATTTCTAAAATGGCAGGTAAGGGGTGAAGAAAGCCAGAGGTTCTCATGACTCCTGCTGGTCTTCTTTTCTCATCAATCTTTGACTCTAGAATACTGACTCTGTGATCAGCCTTGATTATCTGCTTAGAAACCATCTCAGCAAGAAAGTACACTGTCAGCTTCAGTATATGGCTAGGTCTCAATGAAGTAAGTTGGCTGTAGACAAGCATTGTTACACACATTATCTCCTCAAATGAGTAAGGCAAATCTTGTAAAGAACTGTGCAGTGCAAAATTGAAACTCAGACTTTGATTTCCTGCCTTGCAAATTGCCATTTTAGTGAATGTGAGATCACTGTGATGCTTGCTTTTTGTGCTGCAGAATGGCTAATTAAAAGTCTTGTGTGGAGCTCTTGATGAAGAATACATCATCTTTGAAAGGTGATGTACCTGTCAAAGAAGACCTGGAGCATTATACAGTAGTGATTCTTTTTCTTGAGATAGGTACAATATTTTGAATATGGAGATGACATCTGAACCTCTCGTGACAGTGCCCAAAAAAAACCTTCAGTTTCTAAAGTTTCTAAAACTTCACTTCCTTCTGCAAGGTGTGAATTCTAATACTGCTTTTAGCAGCATTTGTTCCTTGTTCTGCTCAAATAGACATCATCCATTTCTTCCACTTCAGGTGTTAATTCCCTAGTTATGCCTGAAGGGAGTGTTTAAAAAGAAAATTTCTGTATGACTGGCTGGTCTGCGGAAATCAGATCTCTTTCAGACTGGATGGAGTTTGGGTTTTCATTTTGTTTTGGTTTTTTTCTTGCAGACTGAAGAATATGGGAATGAAATCTAGGCGTCTCAGCTTTGCTAGTACTGACAACAAACAGCCCTATGCTCCAACAGTGACTTAAGTGTTTGTTAATAAATGAGCCAGTAGTCCTGCATGTTGCCATCTTAATGAGACCATATATTAACCAATGATCTTTAACTGTTCATAAAGTATTCATTAACCTGTTTTTCCTCTTATGGCTAATAGCCATTTTAAATAATGTCCTAAGGTGAATACTAATACATATATTGACACTTAACCTTCAAGTGCTCCTTTTTGTTTGATAGACTAATATTTAAAACAGCTGAAGTTTGCATATTTCCCACATACCTTGCCTTTGGAAAACCCAGTCATCTGCCAGGAGCGTAGATTGCAGTCCAGCCAAAACATTTGTAAGATTCCTTAGTTTGATTTCCCTTTTCTGACATTATCAAGGACAGGTCTTGACTTCTGTGTGATATGAAATGCTATGAAACCACAGGGAAATCTTTACTGCCTCAGGAAGCAAATGTGAATCATGTTGGGGTATCAGGTGGCTGAATGGATCAAGGTTAAAAGGTTTGATGTGGTCTTGAAGGATGTGCCTTCTAAAACATTTTGAAGTAATTTGAAGGTAAGTTTGTATATGGGCAGGTAAGAATTGTTATTGTAATTGTTACCATAGTTATTTTTGTAACTGACTTTGAGCAGAGAATGCTCCTAGGGAGTTACACTACAATTGTTAATTTTGACAATGTCCCAGGGAAGGTGTTGTCCAGGGATTCCTGCTGTGCTTTGGCTGCCTACAGACTCTCCCTGAAAACGTCTCGATGTGCCCTCCTTAACAGAGTCTCCTCTCGACCATATCCTGACACATTAGGCAGCTTCTTTGGAGTCAGCTCTTTTCCAAATAAAGGTGGGTAGATTCATGTCATCCTGTTTCAATAGAAGCTTTTGTTTGTTAATTATTTTTGAATTATTATTTTTAGGAACTTGTTGATGTAGTGCCTTGGAGTATCTGTGGTAAGTCATGGTGATGCAGAGTGGTTGGTGCAGGACTGTGGCAGGGCAGCTCACGACTGACAGCTGCTGGTGAATAAGAGAGCTGCCCAGAGACCTCCTCGGATTGCAGGAAAGCTTTTACAGAAAAAGTGGGAACTGGCAGGTGACAAGCAGAATGACTGACTGAGTAATCCAGCTGTTTTTTAGTGACATGCCAGTTTCTGGCTCTCATTTGACACAGGTCAGTTTTGAAGTCCGGGTGAACTAGGTGCAATTCTACAAATCCATACTTCATTGAGTGCACCTTTATGGAGTGAGTACCCTAAAAAATGACTCAGAAGATGGATAGAGCTGTGATGCTAAGGAAAAGCAAGGAAAATAAAAAGAGAGACTGTTTTCAGGCATGCTTTTCTTGGGAGGTTGAAGTAAAGTGAAACAGTTTTAAGGGTGATTAAGAGGCTGGAAATTACTTCAGGGTACAGACCTTAAAGGCATCATCTGCAGTTTGGAACTAAGCAGCAAGTAGTAGTGATAAACTGGAAGGAATAATTGTAATCCTAGTAACTGCTTAGAGGAGTAGCTGTAATCTCCAATTACACACAGAGCAATTGCCCAGCAGTTGTCATGGCCTATGAGTTGTCAGTGATCTGGAAATCCAGATGGATTCTTTCTTTCTCCCAAGGTAAGTAAATAGACATCTTAGGGTAGCAGCTGTGAACAGTGAATCCCAACAGAAAACTCATATGTGGAAGCTGCTACTCCCTTGTCTGCATATCTACTTCCCTTGACAGCTACATGCAGAGACTATAGACATTCCATGCCTTTGCTTTGATAGTCATCTGACACACTAGCAGTGTTTGCATTTGGAAGTGAGTGCCTCCAGGAATTGAAGAGCTGCTGACATTTTGTCCCCCTCCCACATGTCTGGCTGATCAAGGAAGGCCCAGAGGGTTTATTTTTAAATCTAAGGGGTATAGTGGTATATGTTGGAGGTAGCATAATAAAGGTCCGTGCTACCTCGTAGAATTTCTTCCCTTGTTTCCATGACTTTTGCTAATCAAACTATTAAGCTTCTCTCACTCCCTGAAATCATGGTCCCCAACCTGTTGCTAGGACCCCAGATTCCCTTTTTGTCTGCATTTTAGGTAGCTGGGAGAGGCATTTGGCTTTTTACTGTATTGGCATCAAGAGACACTTGACCAGGGCTTTTAGTTGATACCTAGGTACTTGAGGTTTTGCTTCAGTGAGAAATGGGATTCTTTGTTTTGTTTATCAGCTTCTGACTAGGTTTACATAGTTCTCCTGGGCAGTCCCATCATTCCCTACTCTGCTGTGCAGATGGACTCCTGCCCTTCTCAACCACTCCACCAAACCCCACATCTCAAATTTGTTAGGTACTGGAAGAAAATATTCTTTCGAATCCATCTTTACTATGAGTGGGGACGTGATCAAAATTTCTTGCATGTGTCTATTAAAGGCTTGTCTTTGTCCCTAAAGATAAAGCCCAAGCCCGTCCCTAAGCCAAATGAAAGCTGGTCAAAGGAGATAAAATCATGAACAGCATCAGAAATAGCATATTGATAACCTGAGGTGTGTATACAAAGTCCCACAGCAAGAATTTCTAAGTGTTGTCTATTTAAATACATTTAAATATCTTTAAAATGTGTGTCCCAAGCAGCCACTAGATGACAGGCACTTTGCTAGGTGCCTATATGCATGACCACTTTTAAAAAAACCTCACAGTAGTCTGTGATCTGAGCTACTGATGAGACTGACATTTCTGAGAGAGGCAAGGATTCATCTCATTCTGCCTAACTTCCTGATCTGGCCTGACCCAAGATGAGGACATCACACCTCTCTGCCTGCATGATCTCCTCCAGTCCATTAGTAAACTAGTTTGAAATGTAATGGGAAGGAGGGTACAAAGCCAAGGAAATCTTTAACTTGATGATGCTCATCAGTAGGAGTAATGTATTCACACAGAAGCGTCCCAAGTTGTAGCAATGTACTATTTTTTAAGGCTGTCCTGACAGCAAATTATTTGTGTCATTAAGCTATTTATACACATCACTTATAATAAATCCCACTGCCAAGGACAGGCACTTGACTTTCTAATAATTTGTGGAAGTTGTCATGATGTGGGACAACTCGCATTCTCTCTGTGTGTTTCAGTTCTGTTTCAGTTTAACATCTTATGGATTTTAAATTACATTGGATTATTCCTTTCAGCAGAATTCTAGGTTATATCCATGAGACATATTGCCGGGGCTAGCTGGCATGTTGCAGTTCTGCAGGCAAGACAAGAACTGCACAGATGCTGCAAAAAAGTCACAAACTCCCTCAAAACTACATGTGACTTTGGCAAACTGATGTTTTCCAATGGCAACTTACATCTCTAGCACTACTGAAATACACCCTGAAGAATGGATGCACTTACGGGAGATGTGTAAACCTCTTGCCGTCACCTTTCTTAGCAGACAGAAAAATGGTGTCCCACTTTGTGACTTTGATAATACAGGTGGCTGGTCAGCAGGTCCACCTGAGTGCTGCTGCTGGGCCCAACTGCACGACACACTCTGCAGTTTGGGCTCCTGTCCAAAGGCCCTGGGGTTGGAGTTCTCACCCACATCAACAGCTGGAGGCCTTGGCTCAGCCAGTGCCCACTGGGATGCTGGAGCAGCATACACAAAACTGGCAGGGAGCAAATTTCTGGCACTGGAGGAATGAGACAGCAGCTGAGTGACTCTTACTTTTAAAATGGTCCTGAAAGATGCCCTGGGGAAAAAAAAAAACAAAAAAAACGTTTAAACAGAGGAAGGAAACTGAGTCCTTGGTGTTGCTCAGCTACTTTTATTGCTGCAGACACTGCTGACAGCCTCCTTCTCTGGGAGACCTGTCCAAAGTGGTTGAGCTCAAAGTGTACCTTGGCAGGGGCCCAAAATCACAGGGTTCATGTTCAGACCTGGCACCTCAGCGTGCCTTCAGATGACCCAAAGGCCCCCTAGATCCTTCTGCCTCCACAATGACCACAGATACCTTTTTCCACTAGCCTTTGTATTTGGTCCCTGCTGCTTGAAAGTATTTTAAAATGGTAACCCCTCAGAAAAGTTCACCTACAGGCAGTGGGGTTTGAGCATGAAGGTAAGTGGAAAGAGACTGGCTGTTTCACACTGTCACACACATGCAGAGTATGTAGAGGGAAGGCAGTATTCTGGGAGAATCAGACTGGAGTGTTGTCAAGTGTGCACCATACCGGGGACCTGCGTGGCTGATAGGACTGTTTCAGGGCCACTTTTGGAACTGAGGACTGTGCTCTGTTGGTTGAGGTGAGCTCTAGAGCACAGTGATAGGATATCTGAGGATTCTGTTTATTCTTTCCCTAAAAGCACTGACAGTCTCTAAACCCAGTCCTAATGGTGTGGGAACCCCTCTTCTGTGCAATCAAATTCAAGCTGGTGCCTCATGCACATGAATGCCCCTCTGTAGGAAGGGAGCCCTGTGGGGAAGGAATGTCCCATTTCCAAAACCAAACTGCAGCTCCAGTGTTATTTCCTCACAGCTTCAAGTTGACATGTGAGCCGATAAAAATCCCTCAGCTCACATCCTTCCCAGAAATGCCAGCAAAACCCAAGCAGCTATTCACCCAAAGTACCAATTTTATAGTTCTGTGTGTGTCTATAATCTATTTACCAGCATTCCTATTTCAGTATGTGCCTGTTAATAAGATTAGTAATTAAAAAGCTTGATAGGAATTGGCAAGCACAGCTCCTCCGCCTTTCCCTCCCCTCCAAGCCGGACTGGCGTGGAGTGTGAGGCACGGTTGGCAGAGTACGTGAGGGAGTGAAGGCAGGAAGCTCTGCTGAAACCTCTGCCTGCAAGAAAGCAATGGAGAAATCCCGACCCTTATGGGACAATCCCCTACAGTTTATTTTCGCTTGCATTTCCTATGCTGTGGGGTTGGGAAATGTGTGGAGGTTTCCATACTTATGTCAGATGTACGGAGGAGGTAAGTGTGGTTTACATTTTCTTGCTTCCCTCGAGGAGGAGTGGGGCAAGCTTTAAGTCCAAAAGTATGTTGTCCATGTTAATGCTCTGTTCACCCAGCAAGATCCAGGGCAGAGTAGGAAGTCTGGCTTCCTGTTGGTGTAAAATCTATTTTATTGTGGCTTTATTTTATGTATTCTTTAGCATTAGGCTTTTACCTGACAACTGCCCCAATATAGTGGCATTTGTTTCCTGTAACTGCAATGAAACAGTGGGAAGGCCCTTATTCTCTAAAAAAATGGAGATAAAGTGAGAGATATAGATCCACATAGTATTCATTTTTTATATTTTTGCCCCACTGAATCACTCTGAAGGTGTCAGAAATGGATTCATGTCCTTGTACTTTAACTTATGGGGACTTGGAAAATATTGAGAAGAGGAGATGATTACACTGATTTAACTTAAAGATCAGCTGTATTATTTCAAGTACCTGTCACTAATGTCTTGTATACAAAGCCTTACTTTAGGAGATGATAACTTGGCTGCAAATCTGCCTTGAAGTTGGCTGAAATGCGTTAATCAACAGGAGTTCCACAGCTAAAGCCTCCCAGGAACCTTTGAAAATAAGGAATAAATTTTGTCCTCCAAAAATAAATAAACGAACCAAAAAGACCCCCAAAACCCTCTTTGAAAGTTTATCCTCCTCCTGGGTCCAAACTGAAGGAAGATGGTGTTTGTGGCATATACAAGCCACAGCTGTTCTTCCTTAGAAATCAAGTCAGTTAATTAGATTAATTAAAGAGCAGTTTTAATAATCTCCTCTAGTATACAGCTACCACTGTTTTGAAGAATCTTTATGAACAGCCTCTCTATAAGACAATCAAGTTTTTCACAGCTTCTCATACTTTATCTGTTGTCATAGTTTGGGACCTGTCTCCATCTTGCATTAAGGGACAAGATGAGCATTTGCCTCATCTGCTTCAAGTCTCCTTCTGCCTTTTCTTCCTTTCAGGAAGAAACACTGAGATGTTAAATGGTTTTTTGCTTTTATGCTTGTTTTGTTGGCTTGTAGCTTACTTCTGAATGCACTTGTGGTGGTAGGAGTTGGTTCATGCTGCTGTTTGAAAAGCCATCTCAGCGCTGAGACTGCATCAGAGCTATCCTGTGGGATCAGGTCAGAAAAATCCAGATAATATGGTGGGTGAAGTGTCAGTGGAAGATAAGTACTGCAATGGCTGAAGCTTTCTTACAGTTCAGATAGCAGAAATTATAGATGTGCTGTAACTTTGTATGTATTCCCCTACACATGCTTTAAGGGTAAAGACTTCATATCTGACACTGAACTCTGGCAGAAAGCTTAAAATGTGTTTCTGTATACATTCAAACCACATGTGATCAGTTCACTAGTAGCCTATCAGGGCAGACATCCTGAAGGACAGCAAAAGTCGGCCATTTTGGGGGGGTTGTGTCATTCTTTTACCCAGCCATCTGTATTGTAGTAGGTGGTGAAAATTCTCTGAAATGCAACTAAAACTGGAACACTTAGTTAACCTGAATAGAAGCTTAAATAAACTTCCCTGCTCATTGCAGGTGCTTTGGACTAGATGACCTTTAAAAG
This sequence comes from Buphagus erythrorhynchus, assembly GCA_013400855.1. Taxonomy (NCBI): domain Eukaryota; kingdom Metazoa; phylum Chordata; class Aves; order Passeriformes; family Sturnidae; genus Buphagus; species Buphagus erythrorhynchus. The sequence goes on from VZTT01049134.1 coordinate 35,425, forward strand.
GTGCCTTCAAACTCAAACCATTCTATGATACACTCAAGTATTTTCTGAAAAGCATGTTTTGTAAGAGTATTTTTTCCATTATTTTTCTCTTCACCACTTATATTTATGTGGGGAAAGGCTGCTCTTTCTACTCTGAAATTAAAACTCCTGACAGGAGGTTTTGCTTTACTTAATTGTTTTATTCAGTGCCCTCTTAAAGAGGATTCTGTGGCTTTCCAGGCGTTCACAAAACCCACGCATACAGAACATGGTTTTAGGAACTTAAAAGCTGGATATGCCAGGCACTGGGATTAGGGGGGACGCCAACTTGTTTGGCATCTTCCTTGTCGTAAAGCACAGAGCCAGATCCTGTCCTGCCCAGTCGGGCAATAGGGCCCTTATGGTGGATAATACTGAGTATTTGTAACTTGAGTATTTGCAGACTTTGTAACCTGTCATTCTGTTCCTCAGCAGTTTGCCTCCTTCTCCTCCTTCTTGCTTTCCTGCAGAGAGCATGACCTGAGCAGAGCTGGGGGGATTCAAACCTCGTAGGTGCCGTTCTCTGTCCCTAAGCAGGCTGGGCTAGGCTCAAACGAAGCTGGGCTGGGTCTGCAGCGGGACTGGTGCTCAGCAGCCCTCCGCCCTGGGCGAGGAAGCCCCTGAGCACCAGGCAGGAGCCTGAGCAGGGGCGAGGGTGCCACTGGCCAAGCCCAGTGCCTTGAGCAGAGCCAGGGCACACTCCGCACGTTTTGCCAGCCACAGGGATCTGGCCTGGGGGCTGGTTTTTGCAGATAGATGACAGCGTAGCGGGCAACGCCCGGTGTCAATGAGCAGGGACTTGAGTGGAGCTGTGCTGATTCACAGCTGATAAGGAGCTGGTTTATCGGCTTCCCAGAATCACTTGTGTGAGACATTTTGATTCTACTGTTTGGAAAGAGTAGCACTAGGAGTGAGATCTGTGTACAAACAGGATGCAGAACAAGGGGCAGGGGCTTAGCCCTGGCACCCCCAGCTGCGGGGGAACATTGGGATGAAGAACAAGCCTGAAGGCATTTCTCCTCCTTGGCACGTGGCACAGTTAATGCCCAAAACGTAGCAGCGCTGCTGGGAGAGTGGAGAACCTTTGCAGGGGTCTAATGCTGATTGCCCTGTGGTACATGGCAGAACTCCCCCAGTGGCTGCTGGGGCAGCACGCACCCCACCGGCATGGAGCGGCTGCGGGAGCTCTTAAAGCTCCGACAGCTCCCTTGCGGCATAGGAAGTTATCTAACAGAATAACAAAGGGGTTGTTAATAACAAGAGAGCTGGGAGGTGGGAAATTAATTCCCAGAATAAACCGGATTATTGCTCTGTGTTTATTTCCAGGTCTTTGCCTCAGTCGCTGCACAGAGTTCATTCCTCCACAGTGCTGCACAGAGCCCATTGCAAGGAATGTTAATGCCACAGATTAAATCCTAAATAAGAGATATTTACGTAAATATTTTGGCTTTTTGTAAAAAGGGAAGCAGGGAAGCCTTCACAAAAATCCAGCTTTTGACTCAGTCAGCAGCTCTTTCTGAAGTGAGCCCCAGGTCGAATACAAGGATTTAAAATTTTTTTTTGGCAGAAATTTAAGCCAAAGCACATCCTGGTTGCCAGGTGGGAAGGTCCTTTTCCTTTCCTCGCTGTCAACCTTCCCATTCCTGCTGTTCCTTTTCCACAGGATCATCTCTGGCTCTCATTGTGGAGGGAAGCAGGGATGAGCAGCCCCATGCGGCAGGAGACTCTGGTTCTGTCCCGGGGTCTGCTCCCACAGGCGGGGCCCTGGGGGAAAAGCCTTCATTCATTTGCTGGTGCTTGTGTGCTCAGCATGGGAATTTGGGAGCTTTTTAGTTTGTTTTTTTTTTGTTTGCTTTTTATTTTTAAGCAAGGCCAGACTTCAATATGTAACTCAAAACTCTCTGACGCAGACTTGCTGTTACCTTTTCTTTGAGCACTTCGGCTGCGTGGCAGAACACCCCACGCTGAAGTAAATCTTTCCCTCGTCCTCGTTGTCTCATTATCGGTTACAAGGTTACCCTTTAACAGCCCCAGCCCCCAGCATTGCTCAAACCGCTCGGACACCATCTGGGCAGCGCTGCCACCCCACAGCGCCGACAAACACAGTTTAACAGCAGAAATCCCAGCCCTGCCAAGTCCCTGCGGAAAATTCCCTGTGCCCGGGCCTCGCCAGCCAGCACCCACCAGCCTCTGGGACGCTGCCTGAAACCTCTGTGAGATGTCCTTCAAGATTGGGCCGTGCCCTCAGTACTCAAGGTACCTGGACAGGACCAGGACGCAGACCCAGCCAGCCTGTGGGACACTGACAGCATGACTTGAACACAAATAGGGCAACATGTTTATCTTGCTGCTGAAGGCTGACTGTGGGGTTTGTTCTCACAGGTGGCTTTTTAATCCCGTACCTAATCATGCTGATTGCTGAGGGGATGCCGCTGCTGTACTTGGAGCTGGCCGTGGGGCAGCGTATGCGGCAGGGCAGCATTGGCGCCTGGAAAATAATAAGCCCCTACCTCTGTGGTGTTGGTACGTTCTCAGTTTGCATCTTTACTTTCCAGCATGCAAGGAATATGGGTGATTTGAAATTGAAGAGCTTTGTCTTTCAGAAAGGGCCCTGATGGGAGCTCAGGTTTTACGGGGTCTCACCAGGCTGAGCAAAGCCAGACACCTCATGGCGTGCATTTATCCTATCCTCCTATCCCTTGTTGGGCACTGGGGCCAGACCCCAGCTTGCTGTGTTGGGTCTGGATTAAAAGGTGTGAGTCCCTCTGCCCTCAGGCAGACTGCCAAAATCATGGTGTGAAGGCCTGTGCTAAACCCAGCCCTTGGGGCTGTCTACATTAGGCTTTGACCCCAAGAGCACCTTCCCAATAAGCTCAACATGAGTAATAAAATGGTGCCTTAATTTCCTACTGTTCCGGTCTACCATTTACCAATGTTCACTCCTAGCTACATTTTTATGTTGTTAAATCACCCTGAAATCTCAAGCTATCATTAATTTGCATAAACACATATTTTATTTTTAATGATACATTAATTATTCACTCCCCAGGGCCTAGAGTATCAAATCCAGTTCAGGATGGTCCTGGTGGGAGGAGGAGGCAGTGACTACAGTGACAGGGACTTGTCCTGTGCACATGGCTGTGGCATGGACAAAGCCTCTCCTGTGTCAGCTATGACGGGCTGCTCTCACACCCCACAGATGTTATGGAGCCCTGGGCATTTTGGGGTTTTCTGCTGACCAAGTGTCTCCCTCCATACCCACAGGAATTGCCAGTGTTGTCGTTTCCTTCTTCCTCTCCATGTACTACAATGTGATAAATGCCTGGGCTTTCTGGTACCTCTTCCATTCCTTCCAGGTGTGTGGGCTCCCAAGGACCCAGTTTGGTCCTACTGTGGCTGCAGAGGGTCACGGTGGCTTTGCATTGGTGCTGGATGTTGCATGGCACCATTGTCAGCTGGGAATGGGGAGGTGGAGGGGTGTCAAAAGCTTCAGAAACCCAGGGCTTTGCTGGACAGAAAAGTGAGGCAGTGATATCCTCCTCCATAGTCTTCCTAGAGGCATTGGCTGTTGTCTTCTCACCATGGAATTCAGGTCAAAGCCGGGCTTCTGAAGCTTTGGTCACACGTGCCTTGGTGCCAGGTGTCCTGCATCATGGGGTGGGCCTGTCTGATGGCAGGGGAGAGGTTTGGCCCCATGGTAGAGGCTTGGAGAGTGTCTTCCCTGGGGGAGAGGGCTAAAGAGGCTGTCCTTGGGGGGAGAATCAGTCTGGTTATCTGCAAGGGTGAGGGACAGAGCTAATCTGTCCTTGGGTAGGGGGTTCAGAAAGGGTCATCCCCAGGGGAGAGGATCAGAAAGCATCAGTCCTTGGGGAGAGGGTCATTCCCAAGGGAGATTGTCAAAAGAGATCATCTCCAAGGGAGAGAGTCATCCCGGCACTGGGCAGCACCGTGCAGTGAGAAACCAGCCCTGGCAGAAAGCTACCCTTGCCATTATCCTCCCTGTTCCCCACTGGCACCTCAGCTCTCCCTGCCATGCTGACAGCCTACACTCACGCCGTGCCCCTTCCTCCCAGGATCCCCTGCCATGGGCCGTCTGCCCCCTCAACAGCAACCGCACGGGCTACGAGGAGGAGTGTGAGAAGACATCGTCCACGCAGTACTTCTGGTACCGGCAGACCCTGAACATCTCCCCGTCGCTGGAGGCCAGCGGGAGCGTGCAGTGGGAACAGGCGCTGTGCCTGACGCTGGCCTGGCTCGTGGTTTACCTCTGCATCCTCCGCGGCACCGCCTCCACCGGCAAGGTGAGAGCGGGGCACAGCCCTGCTGAGCCCGGGCGGGACGTGGGGAGGGGAAACGAGCGCTGACGGGCGGTGAGGGATAGCTGCTGCTCTTTGGGGTCACGGCATCTCCCCCGGAGCACCGAGCTCTGCTGCCCTGTCAAGTTGCAGCTGAAGCAGGATCAAGCAAAACACTGAGTGATACTGAAAAATAATCCAGAGAAGTCCTTTAAACACAGACAGCTCTCTCTCATGGCCAGTTGTCAGGCTGTTGGCCATGAGGAAAGCCATCTGCCCCAGCAGAGCCACGTCAGGAGACGTCTATTCCTTGGTCTTAGCAAGAAAAACAAGACATCTACTAGACGTTTTTTGCTTGCTTTTTATTCACAGCAGAAGTTATGAGGAAGTGGGGAGGGAAACCCCAATGTCCTGGCTGAGCCTGCACTAAGCAGCAAGCGGAGGGCTGTAATCCCCAAATCGTCTTAGCCAAATACAGAAAGCCAAGAGACTGTAAACTAGGAAAAACCTCTTAAACTTGCTGCAACTGATTAAATTAAATTTTGATACAATTTGATTGAATTCAAGTTTGATTTTGACATTTTATGAGCTCTGCTTGCCTTCCTTTTAGAGCAAATGATTAATGACCTTTGCCTAATGACTTTTTGATAGATAGTTGTGAACTGGTGTTACGCCACCAAATGATGCAGAACTGAGTTTGTGAATGCTGCAAATATTTTAGCTTTTTGTTTGATTTCCAATCAAAGAGAAGATACTTGGAACAGTAGCGTGGGTCTTCAGTATTATTAAAAACTTGTTTCCCTAAAGTGTAAATCTAAAGTTAGATTTGTCTGATAATATTTCTTTGAAGATTATTTATGGGATAACAAACACAATAACAGAAATTATTTATGTAAAGTGAGACTGACATAGCAGATTAGCTTTGTCTTATGTATTCTTTAGACCAAGGTCTTTACCCTCTTTCCCTAGGTTGTTTACGTGACAGCCTCTTTGCCATACTGTGTTCTCATCATATACCTCATCAGAGGATTAACACTTCATGGAGCTGTGAATGGGCTCATCTACATGTTCACACCAAAGGTACAGAAAAACTGTATTGAATTTTTCAGAAAAAGTTATCGGTTACTAAGCATATAAGTTTTTAAAAGATCTTGGTCTTCCTTTTTTTTATACTGAATTTTTGCAGCAGTAGCATAGGTCTGCAGCTGGAAACCTCAGCTGGGAGTGGCTGGAGACTGCCATGGTGCTTTTTCCTGCAGAAAAAGACCTTCCCATTAGCATAGCCTATTATATTTAGTCAAAGCAGTAACCCTTCCCAAAAACACCCCTGACCTGTAATGAATGCACAAAGGATCTCATCCCTGCCCTTGTCCCCATCCCTGCAGGCTGGAAGGGGTAGTGCTGGGCATTTTGTAGAACTTCATGGTCTTACTGTCTCATCTGGCTTTTGCAGCTGGAGCAGTTGTTGAACCCCAAGACCTGGATCAGCGCTGCCACGCAGATCTTCTTCTCCCTGGGCCTTGGCTTTGGCAGCCTCATCGCCTTTGCCAGCTACAACGAGCCCAGCAACAACTGCCAGAGACACGCCATCATCGTGTCCCTCATCAACAGCACCACCTCCATATTTGCCAGCATCGTCACTTTCTCCATCTATGGCTTCAAGGCAACCTTTAACTATGAGAGCTGTATCAGCAAGTAAGAGCCTGGTGTTTCACTGGTTTTCTGCTGCAAGCTATTCTGGGGCAGGTGTGGGGGAGGTAAATAAATAACAGCATGCGGCACTGCCCCAAGACCACAGCTGATACTGCTCTAATAAAGCTAAAGGAGCTATTCAAAGTGATGAAGCTTGAGATGAAAGGTCAGAGCACTTTGCCTTTTGACACCTGGGTGCTGCTTCCAGGCACAGGCTTACTCAAGAGGATGAATTTGCCTGGGCAAGTTACAGAGGCAGTTTTCCTTGTGTTCTTGTTCTGGTCCATGCTCCAGGGAGTGTAGGGGAGCTGATTAATAAATGTAGTGATTCTCAGATCCCCCTTTTTAAGGCTAAGCCCTTGAGTTCCAGGAGCTCAGCCTCCTTGGCTGTGATGCTCTGCAATTGCCCGGCAGCCTATGGAATTGTGTCCTGTAGCTGCAAGCTTGCATGCAGTCCCTGGAACAGGGCCCACAGCAGTTACACATTTACTCGTATTTTTAGAGCTTTCAATCTATCTGCTGATCAGAGAGGAAACCAAGCTGCTAGTCCTTGCTTGTTTCCAAAAGACTTTAAAGTTGCTGGGGTGTGGACGTGAGACTGAAGGGCAAAGGGGAAGAGACACTGGCCAGCACCCAAAATACTTGTCTTGGAGCAGCAATGTGGGTGCAGGAGCTGCTCCCTCCAAGGCACAAATGAGCACAAGGTTGCCTGTGTCCCAACACTGTGCTGGACGTGCTTCTCTCACCCAGGGAGACTGAAGCCCTGGGGCTAGCAAAGCATCCCCACGGGGGCCAATGGAGAAAAGGGATGAGGTGTCCTGGGCCTGAAAGCCATCAAGTTCCTGTAATCCTTCCTAGGGTGATCCTGCTGCTGCTGAATGCTTTTGACCTGGAGGAAGGCTCTTTAACAGCAGACAACCTCAACGAGATGAAAGATTACCTCATGGCCACCTATCCACAGGAATATGACAAATTAGTGCCACAGATTAAAAACTGCAGTTTGGAAGCTGAGCTAGACACGGTGAGTTGCCACTTTGTGGTATCTCCTTTGCTCCCATTGAGCCCAGGCAACCCGTGTGAGCCCAGGAGCTGCCTTGCTATGGCTGGGGATCATTTCTACACCTCAGGATGGGGCAGGGGCTCGCTTGGATCATTACCATCCAGTGTCTGTGCATAAACCAGTGAAGTCTGGGATAAACCAATGAAGAACTCACCTGCCTTTGCTGTGCAAAGCCACACCTCAGGTGTACTTTGTTATGATACAGAGTCACTCTCTTTTGTCTTATGTCCTTTATTGAGCTGAGGAGCTGCCTGTAACTGGGTTTTCTCCCCTTGCCTCCGTCAGGCTGTCCAGGGGACGGGACTGGCATTTATAGTCTATTCGGAAGCAATCAAAAACATGGAGGTACCCCAGCTGTACTCTGTACTCTACTTCTTCATGCTGCTGATGCTAGGCATTGGCAGCATGCTGGGGAACACGGCTGCCATCCTCACACCACTCACCGACAGCAGGGTGATTGCCTCCCACTTTCCCAAGGAGGTGATCTCAGGTAAGCACTTGCCAGGCTGCAGCACACGGTGAGCGTTGTGTGTATGTGTGTGTGTGCATACGTGTGTGTGTGTGTGTGCAGAAGCTGTGGTGTCCCAACGCTGTTGAGTGGAGTGCCACTCCACTCTCTGACCTCAGGTGGAGCAGGGAAAACCAAATATGCTGCTGGAAGGGCTTGCCTGCCCTTGTGAAATCCTGCCCACCCTGTGCAGCCCTTTCCTTTGGGAGCTCCCTAAGCATGAGTCACGGCTGTGTATTTCCAGGCTTCCTGACACATCCCAGCTCCTTCAGATTCGTGTGTCCTGACTGGTGAAACTTTAAGGGAGGGTATAAATGGCAACATAGTTGCAGCAAGTAGCTGTTCAGTCCCATCGCCAGGATCCCTATGAGGCCCCTCAGCTGTTGATCAAAAGAAGTATGTGCTCCTGTCTGGGCATGGAAATCAGTTGTCCTACCTTAAAACCTGTTTTAGCTGGATGCCCAGCGGCAACAGCAGATGCTGCATGCACGTTTGACAAGGCTGTAGCTAAGACTTGGTTGTCTTGACTACATCTGGGGTGATGTGCTGTGACTGTGCAGGGCTAAGGAGCAGCAGTTTAATGACAGTGACACATGCAAAGGGGCAGGTCTTCTCCACAGGGGAAAATTAAATCCTTCTCCTCAGACAAAACTGCTCACCAGCTCTTTAGTCACAAGAAGTGTGACATTTTCCCTACACAAACTTACAGGTGTAATGGCAGGATCCCTGTTTTATCCATGCAGGTGTGGTGTGTTTCGTGAATTGTATAATTGGCCTGATCTTCACCATGGAGGCTGGAAATTACTGGTTTGACATCTTCAATGACTACGCAGCCACCCTCTCACTGCTGCTCATTGTGCTGGTGGAAACCATTGCTGTCTGTTACATCTATGGGTTAAGGAGGTAAAAGCTGAGCCCCGCTTCCTTCATAGTGGGACAGCTTGGCCATGGGCCAAGAATAAAAGTACTGCCTTGGCATAAATGTTTCTCCTGTGCTATAGGATCAGCAGGGGATGGGGGTCTCCCCTGCCCTGCTGACCACTTCCAGGGCCTTGGCTCAGGGCTGTGAGGGGCCAGGCTGGGCTGACACTGTCTCTGCTGGCAAGGGAGTATGAAGGAGCTGTACATGCAGCTTCTGGCTCTTGTCTTTGGTCTCAGGACCATGACAGGAATTCAGCACGAGACTGAGAGTGCCAGTAAGTCTGGTTTCAAAGGTGGTCACCTCACACATTGTCTCCCAAGTCAATCCTTGTGGGTAAAAGGTAGCTCTGGAATCAGGAGAAGTTTTGAACAGCAAAGGTGTTTGAAAATAGCTGAAAGGAAAGGCTTCAGCATTTGTTTTGTCAGTCTGCCAGCACAGAGGGTGTCCAGGCACACACGTGGGTATTTTTTCCCTGACGAGTTCAAAGCCTTTGAATCAGATCCAGGTCTCCTATGAGATTTGAGGTACCATTCCCAGTGTCAGTACTTCCTCAAAGACAGTCAGGTAACAGCACTGCTAACACTCAGCTGCACAAACCCAGCTGTTTTCTCCACAGTACTTCAGTATCGTTGCTTCTCTGTCAGTTGACACCAGTAACAGTCTGAGCTTACACTTCAGGCAGAACTTTCTTGCTGTACCTATTTCTAGCTACTCTCTGCAACTTGGGACTCTCTTGGAAGCCTCACTGTCTTTTTTGATTTCCCTCTCACTGTGATTCTGGTGAGCCAGCTTTTCAGACAGTAATTCTCTGCTCATTTGTGGTCAACTGTACTCCTCTTTCTCATCTGACATACTCGATTCTGTAGGTGGTTTTTGAAGTAATGCAGAACAAGATATTGATCGAATATCTGTAGCCAGTCTCAAAAATACGCGTTTGGTTTTGTTCACAAAAATGTTTGGTTTTCTTTTGAACAGATTTGAGAAAGATCTTTACACCATGATTGGATGCAAACCAAACTGGTATTGGAAAATTATGTGGGCTTTTGTCAGTCCACTGCTAATTATAAGCCTATTTATCTTTTACCTCACCGACTATATCCTCACAGGAGCATTGCAGTATCAAGCATGGGATGCCACACAGGTAAAACTTTTGGGTTTGGGCTTTTTTTTCTGCTTTCCTTAGTTCATGCAAGGATACAAGCTTCCTTCCTAACTACACTGTTCCACAAAATGGCCTTCTGAAAGTGAGTAGCTGGAGTCAGGGCCATCCCTTAATTTTGTGGAAAGGAAAACGAGGGAAAACTTGACTTAGTGCTGATGCAATGATTCTGTAAAATCAACTAATTTCCCTTTATGATTCTTAATCACCCCTTCATAGAATGAAATTTCATTAATGTTGAAGACCCAAATATCATGTTTAAAAATACACTTAAACCCCCCCTACTTTCAAAGTGTATTTACTTTGAACAAAATTAGTGTTACTTTAACAGAACTGAGCTGCTGCTGGAATAAATAGTTTTCATAATTTCCATATACATTTTTCTTCATGGCCAGAACACTTTCTTAAGAGTACTGGACTGTGCATGTATCACAGAACAATTACTACTGGATAAGTAATCACTAGTTTAAAAACCTTTGGTGGAAATGTTTCCATCATGCAGGAACAAAGCACATAATTGCTTTCATGTCATTGGGACTCATGGCAGGCCTGGCCTGTTGACTGGGTATCAGCATGAGCCCACAGGCTCCAGGAGAAGAACAGAGACCTGACAGAGGTCAGGGCTCAGCCACCTCATTAAGAAACACAGAGCAAGCCAAAATCTGCTCTTTACCAAAGCTTGCAGAAGTTTCACCCAGTCCTGTTGTCAGCAGCTCTGTTCTTGTCAGTTTTCAGTGTGTATGGTTGGACAGAGAACACAGAGGGCAGCTGTGGGCTGCGAGACTGAAAATGCTTCTCAGAGGTCCTGCTTAGATCCATACACACAGCTTTGCTCCTGGCCCGACTCTGGGACAGATCCCTCACATGCAATACTGCTTTTCTCCCTTGCAGGGGCAGCTGGTGACTAAGGATTACCCAGGCTATGCCCTGGCAGTGATCGGGCTGCTGGTGGCAGCCTCCACCATGTGCATACCCCTGGGAGCACTAGTAACTTTTATAAGGAAGAGACTGAAGAGGGAGCGAATTTCAACTGTTGCCTGAAAGCTGACAGCTGGACTTGGGAAGACCTTACCCCTGTCACCAGTGACTGGGCACTTCTGGAAGACAGCAGCAACCATTATTTGTAGCAGCTATTATAGAGTTGAAAATGGTGGGTGCTATATTAAGCAAAAAGTGCTCTTGGGAGGTTCCACAATGGTTTGGGGGAAAAAGCTCTTCTGTAACAAGATGAAGCTTTAAAGTGGCCTCTGTAAAAGAGGTGAGGAAAGGAGCAGCTCACAAAATGCCAGCTAGCACAAATTAACCAGCACATCAGCCCATTACACAACATTAGGTGATTCTTTTCCACAGTTGTAGCACTGCCTGTGTGGAAACATGAACAACCAAGCATGTTCCTGCACCAACGTACCAGCAACTACCCCCAAACCATTCAAGACACTTAGGCGTACTCATTGTTTGAAATGACATCTGTATTTCATCAACAGGTGAAACTGTTGAAGTCTCACAATGAGAATGTGACAACTCCTTTCCTACATGAGAGTAATCAGGAGGGCATTGGGAGATACATGTGGCCAACATGGCTTCTTTTATACTTGTATCCAGCAAAGCAGTGAATATATATATTTATATATGCATATATCTATATCTATGCACACATGTGTGAGCTGCACAATTTTCCCACCTCCTGCAGTAAGCTTCCAATTCTAGTATGCAACTGTGCACTGTGCTGTACTTTGTATTTTCTAGGGATGTACTTTAAAGTACCCTAGAAAGTATCTGCGATAAAGCTGCTTTAACAAGACCACCCAAACAAAAGTATGCCATATAATTAGCTTTGACAAAGTTCATATCCAGGTATTCTTTAATCATCAGATGTAACAATCCAACAGTTCCATGGACCTGGTTAATTTCCTTGTGTAAATGTTTTATAAAGAAAGCAGTATGTTTAAATTGCAAGCTTCATGTAATAAACATTAAAATTATATCTATGAACTTTAAAAAAGGTTGCTCTGAAGAACAGTATTAGAGACACTCATGGGACAGGGGTTCTTAATACAGTGTCTTAACTATGGAACCATTAGAAGACAGCAAGTGCCTTAGAAAAGAGGGATTAATTTCAAACATTGTTAAAGCACAACACAAGTCTCTTGTTCTGGGGCAAAAAGCAAGAGGAATTGTACAGCCTCCAGGGGGGTGGGCAAAATCTCGACAGTGACAACCAAGATACGTGTAGTCTGCAACACCTCTAGAAACAGGACACATCTGCCTCCCTTCCCAGGCTTTGCTAACAAAGGAAAGACACCTTTTCACAGTTCAGTTTATTAAAAATGGATAAACAAGACCTGTACAAAAAATAGCCGAAATTGCCCAGAATTTGGTAAGAGTTGTATGATGAGAAGTTATCGCCTTGGGCCTCCTCTTCCTCTTCCACGACCTCGGCCTCTACCACGGCCTCTTCCACGGCCTCTTCCAGCAACTTGGTAGGTAAAAGAAAATGAGTAAATCTAGTGAGACCCAGGAATACTTTCATTTTGATTAAAACATTCTGTATTGAGCATAATCACCACACTGCTTCCCTGTGATAAGACATTAAGTTAGGTATTAAGTCTATCAATACTCCGTAAGTTTCAGGAAATATTTTCATCTTTCATATTAGTTCTTCCAGTATACAACTTCCACAGACTACTGTGGACTATTGTGGTCTGTCCTTGGCTTCGCTACAAAAAACAAAGGCATAAAACAGTTGGCTGCTCCCAAATGACTGGGTAATCTGACAGGAAACCAGGAAATCTTTTATATATATAGAGAGAGAGTCTAGTTTTTTAGAGAGAAATGCAAATTTTGACATGCTGTGAGCTTCCCAAACCCATCCTGTCTCAGGCAACATGAGAAAGGTCAGTACTTTGAAAGGATCCCAGCATCCAACAGCTCCTATTGGTCTCAGTGATGCCTCTGCCAATTGCAGATGTGATTCTAAGGCAAAAGTCTTGACTGTGTGCTTCCAGTTTTAATTACTGCTATTTAATTGTAAAGGGAAGAATCATAGGATAATGCAAGCCACAAGCAACTGCTGAATGTTGTATGATCCATAAGGTAACAACATGCCTTTGCATCTCTTTCTCCCAAAGAAATGTGACCCTCCAGGTTGCAAGGACACTGCAAACTTTAGATTATTGGTTCATTTCAAACATGTTTGTGAGTGCAGGGCTCAAAAAGATACTGAAAATTCTGCAGAAGTGAGTGGCTCTCTAAGAGACACCCACTGGCATCCACATTGAAGGAGCAGGCTGTGGCAATTATTCTGGGATGTAGGTTAGAAATGCAGAGAAGATGGAAGGAGCAGAGACACAGGACAAATTTGACATAAGCAAGGTGTCATTATATTGCTGGTAATACACTGACCCTGTAAAATCCATGGAAACATCAACCCCAGCTGGAAGATGACAGTGTCATCACAGCAGGTAGCTGTGCTCACCAAGTGCCAGCACGCTTGGACCCAAGGCACATGTGGCACATACACCCCAGCCAGCATCCTGCCCTTTTTCCTGACCGCTTCCCAAGGACAGATCCAGGGTTTTACACTTCTGAAGCCCAGGGCATTTATGGATTAAGGCAAAGCACAGCACAGCTTTGGTCTGAGAGCACTTCTGCACACTTTGGATGCAGGGAGCATAAAACAGAGGAAACTGGAACTATCACAGCAGCTTTCCCCAAAGCTGACACCAAACAGGGATGTTCCTGTTCACACCATGTCATGAGGTTCAGGAAAAAAACAATGCAACCACACTCATTTCTCCGTGTGTTTAATGAACCTGGAGGAGCAAAGCCCCTTCGGGAGGTTAATCCTTATTCACTATCAAGGGAGCAGCCACAGCGCTTGCACTTGGTGCTGCACAGCCGAGGTTCTTCACCAATGCAGAACATCCTGCACACCCACATACTACAACACTAATTACAAGAGAAATGGTACAACATGATTTTAGAGCACAATTAGCTTTCACTTACAGCTCACTGTTTTAAAAACACACAGATTAACTAGTGGGAAAAATATATACTACTGCTGCTGAGTTCCTGGATTTGCTGGAGACTCATCTTTAATAGTATGGATTAAACTTGAGTTACTGTCTATACTGTTAGGCTTCTAAGGAAAAAGATTTTTATTCAGCAGCACTTTGGAAAAAAAAAAAAAAAGTTCCAGGAAGAGCGTAAGAGCAGAGACTGGAACACTACTGGGAGCCAAAGCTGGAGATGCACTCACTGGTATACAGCCTTGATTCCCTTATGTTCTGAAGTCTCTCAAATTCATGGATACCATTTTTACCCCCCACCAAATTTCAGTGAACCATTCAACACCATTTGAGATACTGCCCTGTACTTATCTGTGTGAAGCTCCCCATACAAACTGGGGAAACAGACATCTGGAGAAGAGGAAGTGTAAATCTCATTGGGTGCCAACTGTAAGACTCAGGTTAAGACTTATTCAAGCTGATAAACATTTACATTTTTAAAAACAAGTGCATGAAAACAGATGCATTTGTTCATGTGAACAAAGCTCAGCAGATGCCAAGGAGGTGGGCAAGGCAGACTGAGCCAGTGCCATGTCAAACCTTCACCGATGAAGGAATTTGATGCCAAATGCAGATGCTCAGACACTCAAATCAGACACCTTCAGACTCACAGTACTAAAATGCACACAAAGGCAGAAGAAACACAGGCTAGGAAAGCACAAACTCACCTGCTTCTCTTTTCTTGGATTTGACTTTTGGTTCAACATCCACTAGCAAAGTATCCAGAGGCAAACTGTCTGGCAGAATGAAATAGCGGATGTTGTTCCCTCGAATGCTCAGTGTCTCCAGCTGTACCGGCTCTCTGTTCTTCAGTGTCATTTTCACTGCTTTAAGATGTGTGTTCATACTGACATCCACTCCTGAAACAACACAAGCCTGATTTCAAGGATGAGGTCTCTTGTTGCCTGTTTTTATGTATGCACTTGAACTGTGGATGCCCTGTCCATTCAACACTTGCTTCTACCATTCATGAATTACTACTTCAGCCTGTCACAGAATGAAACTACATCTCTTTTCTCTCTTGAATTATGCCAGTTACCATGAGGGGCCTTTAGCTCCTCATGGTTAGAGATCTTTATCCAGGTCCTGGCAATAGCTGTTTTGTAAATTGTTAAAATAACTCTCTGAACAACAAATAAACTTATTACAGAAGCCTAATACTACTCTTTAGTCCTTTAAAAAGAAGTAAAACAAACATTGGGGAAGGAAAAATAACCTGGATAATTTCCTTTTTCTATAAGCCTTAGGAAAATCCAACCACAGAAGCAACATTTATCTTCTGATAAAATACATTCAACACTAGAGTGAATTTTCTATCAAAGTACATAAAATACTCAACTGCAAGGAACAAACACTGTGGTTACAAACTCTCAGAACAGCCAGTACATAAGGATTGTATGGAATCAGTACTGTGCACACTATGCTGTATTATGCATAATCTCAAACTGGACAAAACGTCCCCGATGGATGCATGTACTGTGTAACAGCCATGAGAAGAAATAAAAAAAAACCCAGAAGGTTTTATTCTGCATATCCAGAACTTATGGTGGGATCTGATCTCCAGCTATGAAGATCAAAACGACAGTCATTTTATTTTCCTGTCCTCTCCCCCTCCCTCTAGATTTTACACAGCTCCACCTGACCCAGTCCCTTGTTTGGTGTGAGGGGCATTACACAAAACCTGCCCCTTCATCCCTGCTACTGCCCTGGTGCCGGGAGGAAGAGAAGATTGTGCAATGTTTTTACAGATTCTTAGCAGAAAATGAGAGAGACTTTGCTCAACAATTAAGCCTCAAAGAGCAGCGAGGTCAGGAGCCCAGCAGTATGTTTGCTTCCCATCTGGCTGGGCTCAGCAGAGCATGCTGCAATCGAGCACCGAGGTAGCTCATTCAGCTCTAATCAAAGCTGATGAACCTGGCTGCAAAATAATGCCAGTTTTGAACTCTGCCAAAACCCCACAGATTGCTACTGGCCAAAAAAGCACCTCAGCAATCCTCTGAAATAAAATTCAAACTTAGCAAGAGTTGTATTTTTTTTCCCCAAGAGTGCCTGAGCAGAAGAGCTTCTGAAAGCCACCTGGGGGTGAATTTAGGAAGGCAGATGCAGCAGCTTCCTCAGCTCAGCCAGGAGGGTTCGCCTCGTTAAACACAGCGTGCTCTGCCCCACCTACATCATATCTGCAGTCTTTAAGTACAGCTCACAGGAAAACTCACTGAGCAACGTCCTTCAGTGTTTTAATACCTGTGAACCACATAATGAACCCTACAAAATTCCCTGCAACTTTCAGCTCAGTGGTACAATGAAGCACCTGGTAATCAGGAACTCTCATGAACCGACAGGACAGACCTCTGGCAGCAGCAGGGGAGCAGATTCTCTTGGCCAGGATTCCTCTTTGCCCTGATCCCACACCCAGCTCTGAGTCTTCAAACCCACCTCTCATGAAATTGAACATATGCAATGTGCATTTCTATCTAGATTCACCTTAACAAAAGACATGATCAACAGGAATAGTTAACTTTATTTTTTAGATTAGAACCACCTACATGGAAAATTTAACCAATTTAAGACATCAGCTGGAACAGGCTGCCCAGAGAATCTGTGGATGCCCTGTCCATGGCAGTGTTCCAGGCCAGGCTGGATGGGGCTTTGAGCAACCTGGTCTAGTGGAGTGCCTAGTGCCCCTGTGCATGGTGGAGGGTTAGAACTGGTCTTTAATGTCCCTTCCAACCCAAACCATTTTGTTACTCTGTGACTGTGCTACTAAAATTCTAAGAGACTACCAAGCAAGGTTTGGAAGAGTTTGCTTCCTTCTCCCCGAGCCTGTCTGCAGGCAAAGCTGCAGTTGGGCTCAGTGGTTTCGAGTGCTACAGCAAATTTACAGCTCCCAGCAGAACCTTTAAAACAAAGAAATCGCTGACCACATATGGACTCACCCACTACTACACAAAGACAATCCGTGACCCGCTGAAATTCCCAAAAACTTTCATGGTTGCCTATAGAGAGCTGGCTGGTCACGGATCCCCACTGTTCCCAGCAACCCTCGACAATATTCAGACACTTTTTTAACACAAAGCCCATCTCCTGCATTTTCCTGTGCCGGTCCCCGCAAGAGGGAGCACAGGACAAAAAACTCATTCAAGCCGCAGCTGCCAATTGTCTGCCGAAAGGCAACATTTGCTGCATCCTGCCTTACCTGTGATAGTTCCATGCACCTGCGTCCCATTTTTCAGCTCAATGGTCACAGTTTCATGGCTCAGCTTCATTAGAAACCTGGAAATTAAAAACGCATTTTAAAAAACCAAAACCCGTCCACTTCCACCTAAAGCCCTACGTGTTCGACAGGCAGCACCAAACAGTTCCGCATCCTGAGCTCCCAAAGACGGCGCTCACGGATTGTACTGGGGATGTTCAGTGACACAGTCCACGTCCTGCCCAGCCACCGGGAGCTGAAACACTGTCGGATCCAGCATCTACTTCCAGGCGAAACGGCCATTATTGTACAAAGAAGGAACCATTTTAAAAATCGTTACAATCCCGGCAAGGCAACGCTAACCCAGGCCGGGGGGTTTCCCTCCAAAGAGGGGGAGGGAGGGTTTGCCGAGCGACCCGCGCAGGCCCCGGGGCGCGGCACAGCCCATCCCGGGCCGCTCCCGCTCCCGCCCGCCGTGGGGGGAGAGCGCGGGCCGGCCCTGAGCGCCCGGGCTC
>VZTT01049135.1:0-13978 GCA_013400855.1 Buphagus erythrorhynchus
TGGGGTGCAGGGGGAGCAGGATGGGTGCTCGGGATCCGGGATGGGCGCTGGGGGTGCCCGGTGCAGGGGTCCTTCCCGCCGCCAGGGGGCGCGCCAGGCCGTTGTCGGCAGTCTGGCCCGGCAGGCCCCATCTCGCTGGTCCCGGAACCGGAAGCGGAAGTGCCGTTACCCCCTCCCTCCTCTGTGCCGTGGCGGAAAGATGGCGGCGGCCATGGCGTGAAAGGGAGCCGGCGCGGCCCCAGCGGTGAGCGCTGCCGCGACCTCTCCCCGGTCCTAAACCGGTGCGGAGACCACCGCGGACCCCGGCCTCCCGCGTCCCTTCACCCCTTGGGCCAGCGGGAGACTATCTTGGATCCTCGAGACGTTTGGCGGGAGGGCCCTCAGCTGCCCCCGGGCTTCCCTGGAGCCTCCTCAGCCCGGGGGCTCGGAGCTCCTCGCTTCTCTCTCGGCAGGTGGGCCCGGACACATCGCGGGTGATCCCTCCTGTGCCCCCTCGCCCCCAGTTACCTCCATTCTTTCCAAGCTGTACTTTGTGCCTACTACTTGTCAGGTCTGCATTTATCCCTGGCTTCCTGGACTCCTTTCCCGATGTATGCAGGCTCCATTTATTCCCTTGGTGTGCACCTATGCCTGCGTCCCTTCCTGGCTCCCTCCTTCCCTTCCTGGTCCCCTGCTGTCTGTCTCTGTTCAGCAGATAGGACTGCCCTGAAGGCATCTCTGGAGGGAAGTTTTGGACTAGAAACCTCCCACTCAGATCTTTCTCCTAGTCCCTGAGTCCTCCCGTGTTATTTTGCCCTCTCCCTCTGTACCTTTTAGCCAACCCCCTCGGGTGCTGTGGGTCCGTACGAGCAGGTTCCCTGTACCCTGAATTCCACCTCGGTCCCAGGGCATGTGTGCTCTCCCCACAGGATGAAGATGAAGTAGGGCTCTGACCATGGACCATGAGGCCCCCACGATCAGGCCCCGGCGCATCCAGAACCAGAATGTCATCCACCGCCTGGAGCGCCGCCGCCTCAGCTCAGGCAAGGCCGGCACCCACTGGCACCAAGTCCGTGTCTTCCACCAGAATGTCTTCCCCAACTTCACCGTGGTCAACGTGGAGAAGCCGCCCTGCTTCCTGCGCAAGTTCTCCCCCGACGGCCGCTACTTCATCGCCTTTTCCTCCGACCAGACCTCGCTGGAGATCTACGAGTACCAGGGCTGCCAGGCGGCCGAGGACCTCCTGCAGGGCTACGAGGGGGAGATCCTGGCCAACGGCAACGACCAGAGGTCTGTCAACATCCGGGGGAGGCTCTTTGAGCGCTTCTTTGTGCTGCTGCACATCACCAACGTGGCCTCCAACGGGGAGCACCTGAACCGGGAGTGCAGCCTGTTCACGGACGACTGCCGGTACGTGATCGTGGGCTCGGCCGCGTACCTGCCCGAGGAGCCGCACCCGCCCTTCTTCGAGGTGTACCGCAACAGCGAGTCCGTGACCCCCAACCCCCGCTCCCCGCTGGAGGACTACTCCCTGCACATCATCGACCTCCACACGGGCAGGCTGTGCGACACGCGGACCTTCAAGTGTGACAAAGTCATCCTNTACCCTGAAGTGCAGCGGGACACCCAGACAGGAATGGCCAACCCTTACAAAGAGCCCTTCATAAACTCCCTGAAGCACAGGCTGCTGGTGTACTTGTGGAGAAGGGCCGAGCAGGATGGAAGTGCTATAGCAAAAAGAAGGTTCTTCCAGTACTTTGACCAGCTGAGGCAGCTCCGCATGTGGAAGATGCAGCTCTTGGATGAGAACCATCTGTTTATCAAATACACAAGTGAGGATGTGGTCACGCTGCGGGTGACAGATCCTTCCCAGGTATAGAGTCACAAAATGGTTTGGGCTGGAAGGGGTCTTAAATATCATCTAATTCCAACCATGCTGCTAGGGGTCCACTAGACCGGGTGGTTCAGATGCTGCCTCTCTCTTCAGGCTGCTCGTTGCTTTGGGACAAGTGCTCAAGCATTACAATGCTGTGATCTGTTCCTTACTGAGCCTGTAAAGGTTATTTAGGATCCCCAGTACCTGATTCTTGTGTGGACATATGATTCCTCTAATACTTAATAACTTATTTATCTTTTGTTTTCTTAATTTCATTGCTTCCTTCCTTCTCAGCTGCAAAATGAGAAAGATTGGATGTGTTAGCAAGTTCCTTTCTCCAAGGATTGTTCCCCATGCTCATAAATGCTGTTCAATCCTCTTCCCCTCCCCAAATCCCCAACTGAACTTATTTTTAGCTGATATTTTATATGGTCCATTTAAATTGTAGAGGTAGTCTCTCCTTTTTCTCATGTATCTTTAGGCTTGTTTTTCAAATATAATAGTCTTCATTTCCCCCAGTACAATTACTGTTTCTATTCTGCCTATATACTTAGTCTTTCAAGCTTCAGTAAGAGGTAGTATTTATGATCTCTCCAAATTGGAGTAGCAGCTTTTAGATCAGGCTAATGGGCCAATTGCTTCTCTTTTCAATTTAGTACTAAAGAAGTGGAATTAGAGCAAATGGGGCTCAGTCGGTCCTGGGTCCCTCCAGATGTTTCCCAACCCCACATGTTGATCATCTCTTTTTACTGCTTTTAGAGTGGTTGGTCACGTTTTGAGCCATGTGAAGCTAAGAGATATTTTTTAAGCTAATTTTTATTCCTTTAATCAGCTTGGTTTTATTCTGTTGAAAGTATTTAGCAAGAATTTGTAATAAATCTCCAATGCAGCATGTAGGTCTGATCGTTCCCCAGGTGTTTGTTTTCTGTCATGCACTTCTCTTCCCCACATCTTTGCCAGATCCAGGACTTAGGTCCTAGAAGAAATAGATAGTAGCTCTTCATGTGTTGCCTTTTCCAGTTCTTCCTGGGAGATGACTCTTGTTTGTTTTATTTTATTTTCCCCTTCTATGGCATTTAGGGGGGGTTGCTTTGGGAAGAAATAGGTAAGGCTTTATCTAATCCATTTTGCCCATTGACGTAAAGCTGAACTTCTGTCTCAGAAATATGAAGGCTCTGTGGAAGTGGCCTCCAGGCTTCTGCTCGTTGCTGGTGTCTGGAATGAGCTCCTGACCCTGATGTAAATATTTGTGGCAGGCTCAGCTCTGCACTCTGCTGTGGTTAGTAGGGCTTTTGTGCCTGGTTTGCTGCAGGGAACTCTCAACTCTCTTCACCCCAGGGTTACTTTAAAATGCAGTTTGTGGTTTGTTTGCAGTGTGCCTCGGGCGCTGGGTTTTGTGCTGAAGGAAGAGCATCTCATTTCTCAGTTCTTCCAGGAGATAATTCCAGATGTGGAGCAGTCTCCACAGACCTGTCTGAAGGCAGGCATTGTGTAAGGGCTTCCTGAATTGAACTTGGCTCACAAAATAACTACAACTCCCGTTTTTCTTCAGTCTGTCAGACAAGGAAGACGAGGTTTCATCCAATTGCAGGCTCCTCTCTTCCCTCTGGCTTCTCTGCCAAGAAGGTTGAGGAGCTGCTGTTCGTCATTTTGAGCTTTGTATTTTTTGTCTGGATCTGCATTGTATCCTTTGAGGTCTTTAAGAGTATGCTCTGCATAGATAGCTTGGGGTTTTTTTTGCTGTTGTAGGCTTGTGTTGATAGGCTTGACAGTATTGCTGTGTGATTTTTAGGGCACTCAGCTGCTGCCTCCCATGCCGTGATGATGTTTTGGTGGTGTTACAGGTGCTGCAAAAGCACTGAGGGTTTCCCTGCTCAGGGACATCCTGTAGATGTGTCTCTGTGTTAACCTGCAAAGGAATTTTTTTTATTTAAAGTTGGAGGATACTCCCTGCTGTCTTCTGTGATTTAAATAGTTTCTCCTTCTGCTCTCTTCTCTTATTTTCTCTCTGCTCCAACCCTTTATTTCAGAAGGGCTTCCCTTTCCTCAGGCAGTAGTCTAGTGAGTAACCTCATCTAGCATGCTTCATTTGGACATGTGGGGGCTGGATTGTATTATCACAGTTTATTTTGGGGCTATAAAACAAACAAACCTTGTGATATTTGCAAGTAGGTGGGGTGGGCAGAGTGCCTGCCGTCATCCCTGAGCATTGTTCAGGAGCAGGAGGTGAAGCATTTAGGAATTGCTTCTATTGACAGAAGATTTAATCAGATATGTGTCTATACCACGGGAATTATTTCCCTTTGAAGTGG
Source organism: Buphagus erythrorhynchus (assembly GCA_013400855.1). Classification (NCBI taxonomy): domain Eukaryota; kingdom Metazoa; phylum Chordata; class Aves; order Passeriformes; family Sturnidae; genus Buphagus; species Buphagus erythrorhynchus. Next base: position 4,168 of record VZTT01049135.1, read on the forward strand.
GGACAGGTTCTTACTTTGGGATGCCAGCACTCCTGTCTCTAATGAAAGCTACTTTTAATGACCAGGAATTAAATATGCCCTTTCCCAATGGGATGAGAATGTCATCTCCCTTTGATGTAGCTCTGCTGACACAATGTCACCTTTTTCCCCAATTTCTTGCTGTTTGTGCCAGGGTTCATTGCCATTGCCAATCCACAGCATGATACAAGGGCCATCTTGCACAAGAATGTCAGCATTAAGAACAAGTCATTAGTGTCTTTCAGATTTTCATTTCCATGTTGGCAGGGTACCTGGAGGGCACAGCTTTTTGTGGGCAATGACGTAGTGCACAGTACACTAAAAAGGCTCATCTCTTTGTGATGCAGATATTAAGGAGGGGAAGAAAATAATATATCTGTGCAGAGATAAAAAAAAATAATTTAAGAATAATTTAAGAAGAATTTAAGAATAATTTAGTATAATTTAAAAATAATTTAAGGTCAGCTAGCAGTGAATCTGAAGTCATTTTGTCAGCAGGAATGAAAATTAAATTTGGCACTTGAGTAAGTGTTTTGGTTTCATGGAGGACAGAAGAAGAGAAGAAGAGGAAGCTAGTTGCATCTAGTTCGAGTTGAAAAATTAGAAGTCCATTAAGTTTTCTTAAATAATCACAGCTGAGTGTTGGATAATTTGGTATGTGTTGAGGCATTCCAATAGGAGAATGGATTAGTGTGAGGATGTAGGATTCTCCTGTGCTGTGGGGGAATTTGGATAGGGTCTGTGGTGTGATGTGGGGAGAAGGAAGGGACAGCTTCCCCACCTGTGCTCTCCTGGATAACCTGTGCCTCTCTCCCCAGCCCTCGTTCTTCGTTGTTTACAACATGGTGACCACGGAGGTCATTGCTGTGTTTGAGAACACATCTGATGAGCTGCTGGAGCTGTTTGAGAACTTCTGTGACCTCTTCAGGAATGCCACCCTGCACAGTGAGGCTGTCCAGTTCCCCTGCTCGGCTTCCAGCAACAACTTTGCGAGGCAGATCCAGCGCCGGTGAGCCATTCGGAGCATGCTTTATTCCGTATAGACACACGCTCACCCCCGTCTGCTGAAGGCCAGTATCAAATACCAACCCTGAGAAAACCAGTTCCTTTCGTCCCCTTTGCAGCTGGTGCAAGGGTCAGGACTATACACGGTTCACCTTGCAGCCTGATGCATCTGATTTTATATTCTGCAGCATTTACCTTGTTAGAGGAAGGAACAAAGCTGCTGCAAACTGCTGCTTAGAAGAAAGGAAAGGAATTTAGAGGGAAAGATGTTTCCGTCTCTCCTTGAGCAGTAACTCTTTTGGAGATTATTGAAGTGTTACTGCCCAGTAGCTTTGGTCCCTGAAGATATGATTTTGTCAAGATGCTGGCATGATCCAGTTGGGTGTATTTTGCCAAGTGACACTCTCTGAATTTAGTGTGTACCAAACTGTGTTCTCTAGCATTTCCTCGACATCAGTCACCAGCTCATGGTTCTCATCACTGTACTAAGAGAAAGGATACTCACATGCTTAGATCTGTTGTGAAAACTGAGCAAAATACCAAAATAACCTGGGTTTCTAGAATATGCTTTAACAGTCAGATGTGGTTTTAATGAAGCAGAGGCAGAGTGTGTTATTTCTCTAGGAAAATTTTGTTGTGACTCAGGGTGTTTTGTTCTTCCAGTGATTTGTTTCTCATCATCCAAAGTACTTGGCATCCACTTATGGGCATCAAGCTTCTGTTGACTTTAGGGTGATGTGACATAAATCTGACGTAGTTGACTATGTCTGTAACTTTCTAGAGCAGCCTGTCAGGAAATCCATAATGCTTAATGCGAGAAAGAATGAGAGAACTCACCAAAGACTCATGAAGAACAACTCCTGCCTTTTGTTAAAGTATAAAGGAGAGTCTTTTCATCCCCTTGCTACAAGGGCCTGTAACAGGAGTGTTGAAACTTCCACAGCAAAGTACCGTAGATCATAGTCCACAGTGAGCTGGCTTCTGGCTGAGTGTTTACCCTCTTTATTGTCCCTGCAGCTGATCTGACTGTTCTTGCACATGTAAAGTTAAGAGAAATTCAGCCTTCTCTCCACCAGGAAGAACTTTCAGCTCACTGTAGTTTCTGGAGAGCTTTATGCATCTCATCAAGGTTCTTCTTCATCTGAGGTTTCTCCATTTATGCATTTAAAACAGTGGCTGGAGAGAGGAGGATCGTCAAGTCAACATTAAGGACTCAACTGTTACTGTGAAAGCCCCCTGGCTTTTGTTTGTGCTGTTTCCAGGCTTCATGGTAAAACTTAGATTGACTGATAAGCTGCTAATCCATCTCTCTCTGTTTCTGATCCTGTTCATTTCCTGTACTGCAGAGCAGCTGGGTCCAGACCTTGTGGGTAAGCACATTCTTCTCCTTCTGTCACTCTGGATGTTCTGAGTGAGACAGTAATGATGAGGGAGGATGAAAAGGTCATCAGAACTGGTTGATGCTAGAATCACTGTGATGCGTCTTTGGAAAAGAGCTGTTTTAGTTCTTACACTGCAGCTGTTTTCTTTCCCTCTCAGTTTTCCTGCTTGGTTTATTTAAGATGTGCTGTTCACCTGTGGCCTTTGTGAACAAAAGGTGTCTCTTGGTTTGCTGCAGGTTCAAAGACACGATTGTGAACGCCAAGTACGGAGGGCACACGGAGGCCGTGCGGCGGCTGCTGGGGCAGCTCCCCATCAGCGCCCAGTCCTACAGCGGCAGCCCCTACCTCGACCTGTCCCTTTTCAGCTATGATGACAAGTGGGTGTCAGTCATGGAGCGGCCCAAGACGTGTGGTGATCACCCCATAAGGTATGGGACGGGCCAGGGAGCTGTATGTGAGGAGAGAGTGCAAGGAGTCACTGTGAATCACCTCTGCCATGTGGCATCAAGTGTGCAGAATAGGGAGTCGATTGAAGCATTTCTCTTAGGAAACCCTTTCACCAGGGGATTTATTTCAGCAGTCCCACAAAACTTGGCCTCTCTCCTTTACAGTAATGTGGATGTGTGGGAGGGCTCTTCATGTTTTCTCACTGAGCTGCTCTGCTCTGGGGAAGGTTTGGGTGGTGAAGTCTGAGTCTTTTCCATATGAATGGTCTTGTTCCTCCTCCTCTTCTTGCAGTGCTGCCGTTGTGTTTGGGTTGCAGAGTGATACAGCTCTGATGTCTGCTTTCCTGTGCTGGAAGGATCCTCTCTGAGCATGTGGGTTTAGTTGGCAAGGATTATCTGGTTTGTCCTGTGAATAAAATAGTATCTGAGCTAGGTGTTACTCAGAAAGCTTGTGGTATTGACTGAGCTGTTTTCAGACTTCCCTTGTTTACTGTTCTCACCCTGGGAGCTGTACTCCTTTTCATACTCCCTTGTCTCTGTGATCTGTAGGAAATTTCTGTCTGTAGTAGGAATTTTAGCCAGATGTTAGGGCCATTCTGTGCCTCTTCTGTCTGAGTGTCCAATGCTGGGAGAGGGAGTAAGTCTGAGCTTGAGAATAAGGAGGTTTGCAATGCTTCTTGAAGAAACATCAGGACTAGTTATTTCTTTTTGTTGGCTGCAGCCATGGCTGCAAGAGGTAGTGGTTAAAATTCCAGCATCTCTAGCTTGAAAGGCTCAAAGAGGCTGAGTTATCCAGGCAGAATAGTCTTTCTGCTCATAGTACTGCAGAAGCAAACCTATGCTCTGAAAACAAAGAGAGCCTTCAGTGCCTGAGTGCTTTGTTTAGTGACTGCACACATGTTGGGGGCTCAGGCAGCCTAGGGAGATCATTCTGGACCGCTTCCCAACTTTATTTTCATCAATGCATTCTCAAAAAGTGGTTTCATATCTCCCCTGGCCCTGACTCAGGTGGCGGGGAACTTCTGATTATTCCTGTGCTCTCAATTCCCAAATTATGTATATTTAATTGATTCTTCTGCCTGTATGATTTGGTTTGATCTCCAGCTTCCATGTTATCTGCAAAGAAAGCCTGCCCTTTTCCCCCTTGTCATGCTTGGCATTGGGAACTTGCAGGGTGGCAGTTGTCTGCCAGCGCCAACCTTCGCCCGGCTCCCGTGGACAAAAGGCAGCAGAACCGCAGTCATTTGCTGCGTTGGAGTCTTTGTAGTAAACAAAGCCAAGTGCCACCTTCCCTCCCTCCCCTGAGCAAAGCAGCGTTTCAGAGCCAGAGCTTTTAAAGCTCAAAGCTGTGCAGAGTCAATTAGGACTTGAATAGAGCCTCGGAGCAGTGGGGCTCCTGGTTTTTGGAAAGTAAGCAGAAGATGAGGCGCTAACCTTAACCATTCAGTAGCTGAAATAGTGCTGCTGTGGTTCTCACGTGCAAAACAAAGGGATTAATAAAATAATGCCAGCTGCCTGTTGGGGTTAGAGGGCTTGGAAATGAGGGACCACAGGATTTGTAATGTAAGTCCTGTAATTGTCTGGAATGGAAAGCTCTTCAGTAGCTAAGGGTGTTATAATCTGTGTGCAGTTTCCTGGCATGATGTGTGAGCTAGGAAGGCTTCCAGACCTTTTGCACATCAATTCAATATTTCTGTGTTCTTTTAACCCTTAGTGCTTTTCTGCATCCCTGAAGGTTCAATTCTACCTACTTAAGAGACCGGTGGTTGTTTGCTGTCAGGTGGGAAGGACTTTAGGTTCCCCACCACCACTACCTTCTCTTTTTAGGCAGCTTGAAGAGAGATTCAGTGGGTGAAATGATGGCACTTGAGGGAAGAGGCTCTAACACAACTCTACCTATAGCAGGGGGTCTCTAAAATCTGCCTAGATGGCTAATAAGAAGCCATTTAACCAAAGAATGGTCTGCAGATAAATCTTCCATTTTCCTACGGTTTGAAAAGGCTGGTCTTGCTGTTTCTGTTGACATACAATTTTATGTTGCAGTGCCTAATTTATCCCCAGAATGAGAGCCCATGGAAATGGCCTCTGATTGCAGAGCACTTTTAAAAATACATTTAAAAATACCAAACGGAGCACATCTTTAAGATTACAGGGAGCTTCATCTTGAGTAGTAAATTGTTGTAAATTGGGGGAGAGAGGAACAGATGGGTGACTGTGCTTTATTTAAAGAATGACCCTCTGCATACCCAGCCTTATGTAGGAGGGAAAGGGCTTTTTGAAAAGCCAAATACCAAGACTGTGACTCTCTTGCTGGGTTCTTGTGTGCAATTTTCAGCCAGAGCTGGTTGGCACTTTGGTTCAGAGGAAGGGAGAGGAGAGTGACCCTCCAGGAAGAACATGAAGTTCTCAATAGGCTGTGTTGTTAAAATGTAGAGTATGTCTGCTCCTGAAACAGCATCGCTGGTATCTGTCATCATCCGTTCTTCAGGCTGAGAGCTGAGTGCATCGTGTTGCTGGCAGGGGGGAGATGTGCTCCAACATTAAAAGCATTCTTGGAGTTAAAATCAGAGGAAAATGCAAAATACCCGCATGCACTAAGTGTTGGTGGAAAAGAAAACAGCTGGGAGGCATAATGGCAATTCTGTGCCTGAAGTTGGAAGAGGTCTAATGAAAATGGTCTAACAAACAGAGACAGCTTCAGGGTGAGGATTTGAGTTAGAGCCCAGCTACTTGGTGAAGGTTCCACATCCAGAAACCTCCACCACTATATCCCAGAAGCCTTCCCCAAAGTCTCAGGGAGGGTGGGATCCTCACAGAGGGTCCTGTGTTCTGACAGCAGCAGAGGACCGTGGTGTAATTTGGGCTTATGTCAATTACACAGAGTGTGCAGGGGAGGTTCAAGAGGCAAAGAGCTTCCCTAGACTCACCTGTCTCTTCAGCACTGTTTGTCTCATCCCCCTGAAAATGTTCCCTCTCTACTGGAGCTGTGTTCCAGAGCTCACCTGTTGGAGATGCATGTGAGCTTCACCCACAGACAGGTGTTTGGGTAACAGCAGAAGGCCACAAGGTTTTCCTTGATCTGTGTCCTTGCTGTGGTTATTGAATCAAATTCATGAGGTACCTCCTGATCAGCCTATCTCATTAATGCTTTCTTGATGGCAATCTAAAAGGAATTGCAAAGCCTTGCTTGAACAGTACAACATGGCACCCTTGAGCAGGATCAGAGCTACTTCCTTGACTGAACAGGGAGGTAGCAGGCACAAGGACAGCAGTGTAAAGCCTTCCCTGGCAGTACCAGGGGAAGAAAGGGTGGCCTGACACTCTCAGTGAAGGCCATTGCTAAGGGAAGGGAGCTCAGTTCTGTACACTATATCTGCCTTAGCGATCAAGGGGAGCAGCTTGCATTAAGAGAGGATGGAGAGCCAGCACAGGTGGGGTCTGAACCAAACTGACTCCCTCTTGTGAAGTGTCAGGCAGAGTTCTCTCGTTGCTAATAATAAAATAAATAAAGTGATGCTTTTCTAGACAGTGGAAAACAACTGCCCTGAGAGGGACTTTCCTGCAAAGCCAAGAGCCAGACACCCAGCTAAGGACCTTCTGCCCGTCAGGGAGCACCAGAGCTTGAACAAGGCACTTGTCTCTGTGTGCAGAGAGCCCAGATGGCAAAGTCAATAGTCGGGAACAGCCGTAATTGAGTTTCTCTTCCTTTCAGATTTTACGCTCGTGATTCTGGCCTGCTGAAGTTCGAGATCCAGGCGGGGCTGCTGGGGCGCCCCATCAATCACACCGTGCGGCGCCTGGTCGCCTTCACCTTCCACCCCTTCGAGCCCTTCGCCATCTCGGTGCAGCGCACCAACGCCGAGTATGTGGTCAACTTCCACATGAGGCACAGCTGCACCTAGAGGGACTCAGGGCTGCTCTCCTTGGCTCTGGGCCTCTGCCACAGGTGCACCAAAACCACACACTCTGGGGAACCAAACCATCGCTCGTGGAGAGAAGCCTCACCTGGGAGCTCCTACCACCAGTGGCATCTTCAAGTGCCCTCAGCCTCAGCTGTGGAAAGCTGATCCACCCCAGTTATTGGGGAGGATGCTTCTTCTGACCCTGCTTGTACTGTGGAGATCCCCCTGCCTTCAGCGCTGCTGTCCTTCCCTGTTCTGGTTGATGAACAAAGCGTAGCTGAGGTTCCTTTCCTGGTTTCCCAGAGGCTGTTTTCTATCCTGCTGTGGGTCTTAGGATGGCAGAGATGGAGCTTTGCATCACACTTGTGGAGCACTCCCTTCTGCACTGGTGCTCTCCTGCCGTGTTGGACAAATGGCCTGTCACAGAGGAAAGGGATGGGAGCCGTGGGGAGGGCTTGGATACAGCTACCCCTGTTTGTATCTTCAGAACTGCTGGGGAAATGAGATCCTGCTCTCATCCACACAATCTTCTCACATCATTTTAATATGCAAGAGGTCAGGAAAAAAAAGTGTGAGAAATCACTACAGTTGAGAGACATGAGGTATGTTCCTGACTCTTATGCAAGTCACTTAATCTTTGTGCCTTAGTATTGTAAAAGCTCCTAAGTGAGAGGTGGTGTTACAGCAGCAGGCCAGGGCAGCTGGTTGTGTCTGTAATGCACGAGGAGTTGGATGTAGGAGGAAGATGGGTGTCTGGGAAGGGTGTGGGGAGCAGCAGTAGCTCCTTGGTCATGTCAGAAGGACTTTTCTGCAGCATAGGGGTCAATCCTCACAGCCATCTGCAGGTTCTGCTGCTGAGAAGAGAGAGACCAAGCTGCTGGCACCCTCCTGTGTGTTGGAGTACCAGCGTGGAAAATTAGTAGGATATGCCCAGAAAGAAGGGTGGAGACCTGAATTCACGTTCACTGCTGTGGGTGGGCAGTTTGGAGATGAACTTGTTGACTTAGGTTGCTTACCTCTGTCTGTTTGATACACTGTTCTCTGTGAGAACCCAGATGCTGTTTCCAGGCTTCAGAACACAGCTGGCCAGTGTGTCAGTGTTGGCTGGACCATGGCAGTGTTTGTGGTGCTGATAAATTAAGCTCCTGGGTGTAATTACCTGCCACTGTGGGCTGGTGAGGATGCTGGCCTGCCCTTCTCTCTTAAAAATGGAGTTTTTAGTTGTAGGCCAGCATTTAGGAGTTTTTACAGAAGGGCTGGTTTATGACTGCTGCCAGGCAGCACAGCCACCCAGCAGCACGACGTGCTCCATTAGGAGCTGGAGCCTGTTCTTATTCCATTCCTTTAGGAGGTACAGTGGGTGCAATAGAAAATTGGTGCTAATACACAGGAGGGCCTCTCTGTTAAAGGACCCCGTGGGTGTCTTGCCTGGACCAAAATGAGCTGTGAGTGATGTGTTGTGGCCACATGCCAGTGAAGAGGAGTGTTGGAGTCATGCATTCATTTTGCTGGTGATGCACCAGAGAAGAACTGTGTGGGTCGGGGTGCTTGCTCATGGTATGAGTGGTGGACCTCAAAATTAAAGGTGTCCTTGGGACCTTGAATCAGCCTTTGCTCTCTGCCTCACTGTACTTCTCTCCCGGCCTTGCTAAACATATTTCTAGGGAAGACATAGCATTTCATTGCTCTTTTCCTGGTGTTTGTGCTGTTGGTGTCTCAGGTCTGTCAGGAGTGCCAGCGGGTCAGGGACTGCTAACAGAGGAGATGTCAGTGCTTTAGCTGCAGGTTCCTCTCATCTAATAACACTATTTGTCCAGGTTTTAGGGTTTTATCCTGTGATCTGTTCCTCAAACATTCAATTAAAGCTCCAAGTGGAGAATCGTTTGCACACTGTAGATCATGGATTTACCTCCCTCTGCACCACTCTCACAGCTGTTCACACTTCAGTATGAGACTTCTTTTCCCCTCCCACCCAAGCTCCCAGCAGCTCCATCTGAGACTGTGTTTACTCCTTGGTGTCACAGCCTCGGGAAGTCAGTGCTTACTAAATTAGTTGTCAGATCTCCATTGAGACTCTTTTTTCAGTGGCAAAAATATAAACTTCAGCATTTCTGTAGTAGGGGCTTTTGCCAAATTCAGGCTGCCCTGTGTGAAGCAGAGAGTGTGGCACGGATTGTTGGACTCGAGGCTGAGAAAGAGATCTGTTCTTAGCTCTGCTATTAAATTCTGAGGCTGGGGGCAAATCTCTTCCTGCTCCAGCTGGTGTTTTCTTCTCCGTAAATGGGGCCAAAAACATATTTTCAGCCTTTGTAAAACACTTTGAGATTCATGGATAAAAAGTGCTGGATAAGTGCTAAGTATTTTCTTATGTTTGCAGACAAACTGATCATACTGGGTACTAATTGCCTTGGAGTAGCATAGTAGATCCTCTGGTCTTGGCTGCTGCATTTTATATCAGCAACAGAGTTAATTTTATTACAGAAATGTATGAAAAGAAGTCTCTCATGCTTGAAATTTTGATGCTTTTATTTAAGAAACAAGAAGTATGTGTGATGGGGAGGGTGGGAGAAAAGGGGAGATATTTTCTACCTGATATTTTTCCTAGGTTAGGGTAAAGATTTGTTAGCAACACAAGACAAAAACAGAATAAACAGAATTTACTTTAAGAGTCTGATTTATTGTCTTTGTTTTCCAAAAATCGGAATGGTATAGATGGGAATTCCTTTACTAAGAAGAGATGGCAGAGTTGTGCCTTGGTCTCTGCAGACACATCACATGGGAGCTTGCTGCCTCTTCCTGGCACTTGGAGTACAAGTGTGCTTAAGAATGTTCCCACCTGAGGCATTTCTGTAGTTCCTGCAGATTTCTCAAATTCTTGTCTACATGAACTAATGCCAGGAGAGGAATTCTTGGTTACATTTTTCCTTTTGTATATTATTACTAGCCCAACTTGTATTCAGGGACTCTTCCTTTATTCCATTTACAGCATTTATCTAACCTTTTGGTAATTTTCTGCATGATCAAGGGATGAATGCTTGTTGTGGTTTTACCCCAGCTG
>VZTT01049136.1:36091-64228 GCA_013400855.1 Buphagus erythrorhynchus
CCGCCCGCCGCGGCCGCCGGGACCGTTCCCATGGCAACGCGGCCGCCGCGCCGCCGGGCACAAAGCGGGACGGCCCGAGGGGAGCCCCGGGCCCATCCCCAGCCGCGGGGAGCCCCGGCCATTCCCAACCGCGGCGCCGGCTCGGCCCTCGGGCACCGCTGGGGCCGTCCCGGGCACCGCTGCTCCCGTGAGGAGATGCCCTGTGGAAAGCACCGCTCCCCCGGCCGTGACAGGGCTGCGCCGGCCCGGTCCGGCAGACGAGCCAGCGGTTCTGTGAAAAACATGACTCTTTAAAGTGAGGTGAAAATTTCCACTTATATGCCAGCAAGTATGACGAGAGCAAGCACACAGATTTCCCCTCAAAATATTTCGTGTGAGAAATTTCAGCCAGCCCAGCTCGTTTTTCGCTGTCCAGGACTGTAAATTTCAGCGCTGAATTGAAACGGCAACAGCTCTCCTGGAGCAATCGGCTGTGCAGGTGCGTTCTCCGCCTGGAAGCAGACCCTTCCCGGGCGGCTGGCGGGGCAGGGTGAGCGGCCATCAGCGCTTCCCCCGCAGCTCCCCTCCGCTCCCCGGGGCGCTGAGCATCCAAACCCAGCCGCGGCACAAACCGCCAGTTTAACCCGCTACAGCTCTGCCAGTCCACCGCCTTCAGCACAGGCTCAGCCAGGGCAAGCGGGCTCTGCAGGTGTTCTCATGGGCGTCACGGAGCCTGTCCCACCTTCTCCTGGGGCACTGTGCAGTGGGAAGGCTGCCTGCAAGACAAGGCTTTTGGCAGCGAAGAGCCTGAAGGAAGAAAAGCATGTGCATAGGCTGCAATTAATGGTTTCAGTTCTGTGAATGCAGCTCAGGGTCAGCAAGTGAATAAAACACCTTTCCTTACAAAGGCCTTTCCTTACAAAAACAGGTGGTTTATGCAGCAGCTGCACTCAGGTTTTCATGCTCATAATTCTGCCTAATCTTTGTTGTAGAGAACCAGAGGAAAACATCGTGGGGAGTTTTCAATGTATCTAAATATCCTTCAAGACAAAAACATGGCATTTGTTATGTCTGCATATACTTCAAAACATAGGTTTTTTATGTTTATATACTTCACTTAGTGTGAGAAATTAAAAAAATAAATGCGAGTGTGATTGTTTCCTTCTTTTTATTCCTTCCCAAATAAATTCTAGCGTGATGGACCTGATTTTACAAAACATTTTCACTTTGCATGTATAAAGTGCAAACATTTACTGAGCAGATGGAATACCAAGAAATAATATTTTAATTGCAGGGCTAAAAGAAGTTTAAAAATAAATGAAAACTGGTTTGGAAAAAAGTAATGCAAAAGATCTTTGCAATTCTGCCTACGTGATTTGACCTTTGTGTGCATGTAGTGTTTTCCTTGGCTTTTTGGAAATAAGTTGGATCTTCAGATTTTTTTCCCCTTACATTTCCTGGAATTAAATCCCAAGCTTTCATTCCAACTTCCTTCAATTAAATGGTCAGCTTTTACTCCTCCACTACTCCCAAACTTTTTTTTGCTAACTATACAACTGCATGTTTACATTAAAAATGCTTTCCTGTTCAGACTGTAAAACTCTTTTTTGTAATAGGCAGTGTCAATACTACAGTTATGATCAGCCTGAGCGATTTGATTAATTTCAATCGGCTAATAATGCTTTTGCTGTAAGTGCAGTTATTGCTAAAACCTAGGGAAGCGTGTTGTCATTTCACAGGTAGTTACTGTATTTGACTGTGCCTGGAACAGCAGCTGATCAGTTTTCAAAACAGAGCTCCGTCGTTATTTCTGATTAGATTCTTTGCTTGGCTTAGGAGGATGTTTTGGCCCCGGCTCCAGCAGCCCTCAGGGAACAGCAGCAGCTTTTGGAAGGACTTCTCCATCAGGCTCATACCCAGAGCCCTCAGGGGTGTTGGCACGGAGTGTGCCCGTACACATCTGTGCCATCTTACCCACGGCAGCTCTGGCCTCACAAGGGCTGAGAGCCTCAGCACAGCGGGAACAAATCAAACGTGCAAAGCAGAAAAAAAATTAGCCCGAAATTCACCAGACGAAGGTCCCTGCCACCACATCCTGCTTTTGAATGGACCTGAAATCCTCACGGAGATTTGTCTTTTATAACAACATTATCTTAAAATTACGTAATGCCTTATCAAGCCAGCACATCTTATGCACAAGCGATAACAATGATTTAACTACAACTCTGGGAATTTCATTAGAGAAGAGCTGGAGCTCCCCGAGCACCAGCCCCCATGGCCGTGCACTGGGAGCAAGGGAGGAAATGCGGATGCTCGGGAGCAGCCGGCACTCAGCTCCCACCTGGCCCTGCTCCTTCGAGAGAGCCCAGCTCTTAGGTTTGCTCTTTCACAGGGGAGAGAACAAAAGAGAACCCCGCTGTGCACGACCCTGGTTTAAGTGGCAGCAAGGATGAGCCTGGTGTTTTATTCCCCTGGATCTTTAGCCCTTGAAAAGCCCTCCCTTGCAAAACTGGCTTGTTAGCATCACATTGTGTAGCAAAGGTGCTATTGTATTTGATACCTTGTAGGAATATTTGTGGGTGTATTTACAAAGTGTACCTCAAGGATAAAGGCTCCAGAAGAGAAATACATGTGTGTAACGTTATTTTCTGGCCTTCTCATTGTCTTTCAGAGGTTTCTTGCCTCATCTTTCAAACCTCAAAGCTCTTTAGAAACTGCAGACAGTTACTACAGCTTCATTATTCATGTAAAATATCATCACTGGGGTTTGGGGTTGGTTTCTACTGTTTAGGCTTTTTTTTATTTTGGCTCCTCTCTTTTTTCTGTCTTGCTCTGGGTGCTGAGCACCCTGGGACCAGTGGCCCATTTTCCAGTGGCTTTTCTGTGATCCATCACCTTGTCTGAGAGTCTGGTACAAAATTGTTTCTAATTACTTGACATTTATTCTTCAAACCTTAACTAATTCACTAATCATATAGTGATAAATGAGATTTTAAAATTAATCACTGACATTTTTAAAGATTTATACACAACAGTAAAAACAGGTTCCCGACTAGTAAATATAATGTTGTGCGAAGAAAATAAACCCCAACCCACCATAAATTAAAGCTGGTAAGCAGTAAATGAATGGGAAGCAGTAAAAGTGAAGACATGGTGAGATGTTACCTGATGAATAGGGGTAGCATCTTATCACAGTTAGTGTCTTCCTGCTACAGATCCCTTGACAGCAGGAAAACAGCATTTGTAGAAGCCTTGTCATGTGCAGAATCTAATTTAGCTTTTAATGTGTAATTTCTGGAAGTTTGTGGGGGAGGCAGGGAAGTGGCCAAGGGCTGCCTTACCAAGCAGGTTTGTAGTTCACAGTATTTGCAATGAAACATTTACTCCTTGGAAAACAGCAAGGCAGATTTCTACCTCTTGTTTCAGTAAGGTAAGTTCAATTTTTTTAGCTAATTTAAAAGTAATCAATAAAAAGTTTGAAGGCTGGCCAGCCAGCTTGCTAGTTATAATTAATATTTATATAGATGACAGCTATTTGAATATAACATCAAGCCTATTACCAAACCCAGAACAGCCATTGCACATTACCAGCATTTTGGATAATCTTTCTCCTTTTGAAGAAAGAACTGCCATTTCAGCCTGTCTTTTGAATGCTGCTGTTCATTATTAATGGCAAAGTAATTTAAGCCAAATAATACCAAACACTGTACAGGCATAGAGAGAGAGAATCCTGCATCAACTTCAGCAGCTATGAACAACCTTTGCAAATCAGACATAATCACATTTGGCATCCTATCCTGATCCACAGGACTTGCACTATGTCCCAAAACAGCTTAGAGCAGTTTGGTACACAGTGCATGATGTACATCAGTGAAATGAAAAATGGACTTTACACACTTGCTTTTGGCTCTCTGCGTCATGAAAAAATGTTTGACAGAAACAGGGGACAATGACAACCATTAGAGTTGGATTTTTTCCTGGTTACAGTAGATGTGAATGCCATAAGATCTAATGGGAAGAGCACACAAGCACAGTCTTAATTTTGAAGCTAAACTAATGCTGTTTACTTGAAACCTAAAAAATGTGCTGTGTTTATACTGATGTTATGAGAAATTATGCCATTTTTGAATGGAACTGCATCAAAGGAAAAAAGTTCCCTCTTTCTTGTGTTTCCTGAACAAAGTCCCTTCATGAAAGAATTCTTAAGGAGTTTTACATCATGACTGCGCTTAACTGGATTTCCAAGATGTGCATAAATGTGTGAGAATAACATCATAAACAGGTACTGTGCATAGGATATAGTTGATGCTACCTGTGTATTGGCAAAATCATATGATCTTAAACTTTGATGCTGACGTGCACAGCATTTCTCTTGAAGCAGGTTCCAGGTGATGTTTGGAGCTAACAGTATCAAAATTATTTATAATCGTATAATTGCAAAAGGGCTTTTTTTTTTTTTTGTTTTTTTTTTTTTTTTTTTTTTTTTTTTTTTTTTTTTTTAATTTGCAGCTTCTCTGAATGGACTTTAACACCAGACTTTTTATGAGCTTTCTTAATGCTCATGTGCAGACTTATTGGCATATCCCATAAGCATAGACTTCTAATGGGAAATAAGCTAGTAACAAAACTATTAAAATACTAGGAAATCTCAAAATTGCTTGCAATTTTACTCAGATATAAGAGCTACATACGCTAAGTTACATTTTCTAAGAGTCCTGTGTAAGACACACAATATGGTTTTGATTTCTTGTTTTATTAAGTGAAATGAACAGGCTAATTAAAGAAATTCCAGGAAGTTTCTGCTTTCTGTCTCCTAGGGACAAGCCTCAAGTGTCAAAGGAGATAATACTGATGGCTATAAAACACCCAAGTGTGTTTATACTGGCTATAAAATGCAGCTTATATGTTCTATTTAAGTTTCATAATATTTTGTTTTTATACCATGCTTAGAAATTCATAATAAGCATTGGTTTAAGTAGTGCTTGTATATATTTGGAAAAAAACATGGTAATGGCAAGTTAAAAAACAGAAGACAAGCCACTGGGAAAACTGTCTTAGGAATAAACTGTTATATCTATAATTTCATGCATAAACACTAAAAACTAGGAACAAGCTAGCCATCAAAAATTATAAAACTCTGCAAGATACTTTTAGTCCCATCTTTCAAAATGTCTTTAACCCTGAGTGATGATCTCCTACGTGAAGCCATAGGCTGTGCCACAGAACTGGCAGTGGCTCTGCATGCAATCAGTTGAGGCTTCTAGAACTACTGGACCCACTTCTAGATCCCCTGGATGGATTTGAGGACTTTTTAAAGAAATTGAACCTTCTCATATCAATTCAGCAATTCTGAAGTGCCGTATAGAACTAACACACTCTTGGGGCAATTATTTGCTTTTCTACTATCAGTCCCTCAAAGTAATTTCTGCATTCCTAGAGAAGCCAATGTATGTGTTACTGAAGCCAGTCAAAAATAATGTTTTTAATGAAGGTATTAGCTATCCCATGCAACTTGCTTTTCAGAGTTGCACCTTCTAGAATATTTAGGGTTCTTTGAGATAATGTCCATGATTTAGATCACATGAAACATTTAAAGGTATTTTAAGGCTCAGTAATGCACTTTACGTGAACAAGGGTGTGTAGGCCCTGGTAAGGCAAACTGTATCAGATTTGAGGATTATGTAATAGTTTAGAAAAATAAGTAAGAAATGAAGTCTAGAAACAGTGAGAATTTCCTGCTGTATAGACATATACAATCATGTTATCAAGGGCCTTTGTAGAATGAAATTTAATGACTTGAAGATACTTCTAAGTATCAAAGATACTTCCAAGCCTCAAAATGTTGAGATAGCAGAAGCACAGGGCAACTAATCTGAAGTTCAAAAAATCTCTGATACATATGTTTGCTTCCACCAGGAAGACTGTTGAAGGAGAATGTAAAACTTTCCAAACTGAGCAGGCAAGCACATGCACTGCTGGTACCTTCCTGCTTTGCTGCACAGCTAACTCTGTGAGCAGCCAGGTAATGGCAGCAGGGCACAAAAGGCAAGAGAGAATAATGTTGGAAATATCTTTCAAGACCGTCATTAGCTCTTCAGCATTGCAGAGAGATGACATTAACCAAAGTAACTTCAAAGAGCTGAAGGAGATTAAAGTTTTCCTCTTAATGATTCTAAAGTGTTTTTGAAGGGATCAATAGCTCTTCCTGTTAAACAAGCTGTTCAAATCAAATATTCCTGGAGAGGAGATAAACCAGTCCTGGAAGTAATAGTGGGATTTAATTAGGATTTGAGATTTTTTACTATGCATTAATTTATCTGCCAGTTTCACAATAGTTTTAGTGAACTGTAAGTTTACAACAGTAAGATTCCTTATGAAAGGAGAAAATTACCTGATTCTTTTTGAGCCCTTAACTGTGCCAAAATATGTTATTTACTCTGTTGCCCACACAGAGAGAAATTTCTCTTTTCTGTACCTAATGTCACTGTTTTTTCTGGGGGAGGAGGAAAGAAGGAAGACAGAAAAAACCCACATTATTTCCCCTCTCTTTAATAATAAAATAATTACATTCCATGGTGGTGCACATTTTTCTTATTGTAAACCAAGGCACATGGAAAGCCCCTTAACAAATCAAAACTAAATTAGACTTGGAAACTTATCATCTGTGCAAGCAGAAGTTTCACTTTAAACAAAATCAGAGATAACTGATCTTGCAACCTGACTTGCATATCACCACACCAAGCTCTGATCTGGAATTCAGCCTCATGTATTCAATTGTAAAATCATGCAATCCTCAGTCAAGCACATATACAGGCAACTAATTCCTGGTTGAGTCCTTCCAACACTCAGTTTCTAGTGCTTTTTGGCACAGAGATATGATACCAATGCTTTCCATGCAAACACAATGACTTCAGAATTCAGAGTTTATCTGCACCAACAAGCCACTGATAAGGGAAGCACTTTCCAAAGAGGGTTGGGTTTGTTTTTTCCTTTTTTTC
This sequence comes from Buphagus erythrorhynchus, assembly GCA_013400855.1. Classification (NCBI taxonomy): domain Eukaryota; kingdom Metazoa; phylum Chordata; class Aves; order Passeriformes; family Sturnidae; genus Buphagus; species Buphagus erythrorhynchus. The sequence continues at coordinate 43,069 of VZTT01049136.1, forward strand.
TTAAAGGCCAGTAAGTCAAGAAAATACATTTTAAAAAGCCACAACCGAGCAAAGCCCTTTGGCAGACCCTGTGCAGGAGCAGAGGGACCCAGGCCCTCACCATTTCTGTGGGCATTGCAGCAACGTTTCAGCTGCCACTTTTCTGCTTGTTGTCAGAAAACAGCTTCTTGGGCCCCCACGGGAAAACTGCTCTCCTTTCTGCTCTCACATGGATGCATTGTCATGACAAACGTGTCTTAAACTGTTCTAGGGTAATAAGGGCCACAAAAATCCAATTAGTTTATTGTCTGAGTGCTCAAATAAAAATCAATAATCCAGACTATAATGTTATATAACATTGAAATAATTTTCTCCTTACAGCATATAACCATTAGTCATATAAAGACAAAAAATCCCACTAAAATACTGGAAGTAACATTGCCTGCATTCTACCTAGTTCTTTGAAGGAATGAAAAATATTGTGTAGGCACTATATTCTATTTCACTTGTTTTTGTATGGGACTAAACAGCTTCAAAAACAAATGCAAAGTTGGGGTGGATCACCACTGAACAGTTGTTTTTCCTACTCTTTCTTCTTTGTTTCAAGGTTTGATTGCTACTTGCTCTTAAGATTTCTTTACTGTGTGCACAGTAGAATGCCTTCCTTCTGATTGTGGAGAATCATAACCTCCTTAAAGCATCCTGCTGTTCTGAAAACTTGAAAGTGAAGGGCAGCTGCAGCTGCAACAGCTGCAAGACTGCAGTTGTTTCTCAGAGAAAGCCACTATTCTAGCTTTAAGAAATTGTCCCAGATCTAGGGATTTCCTCATCTATTTTTAGCAAGCACAAACAAGACAGATTTCTTGGTGCTTTTCAGACTGCATTTGCCTTGGTTCCCCAAACTCTTCTTGTTCTGCCTACCTAAATGTGCTCCCATGACAATTAACTTCCACTAAACCAGCACTGCTCTAGTCCTGTTTCTGCTCCCTCCTCTTTCTCTGCAGCTGCACTGGCTGTTGGCCAATGCCAGAGTCTAGGAAAATAACCAGCAGCACTCTGGAGGGACAGATGAGTGCACAAGTGCTGCATCACAGCAACAGCAGTGACCACAGAGCAGCCCAAACTGTCAGATGACCCTTTTAATAACCTGTGCTGTGAGTGCCCTTGTTAATCAGACATTTTAGTCTGCTGCAGTTTACTTCAAATACAAGACAAATACTTTAAATACAAATGACAGAACAAGAGTCAAGGTTAAGGATTTCTTTACCCATCCACAAACTCCTCCCCAGCACCAAACTGATAAAATGCCATCTTCAGAGACTTCTACAGTGACGTCAGTGGGACAGATTAGATTTCTGCACCAGCCTGCAGAACACATCTCAGGGACCCTCAGTCTGATTACAGCCCTGGCAACTGCTGCTGCCAGCATCATGCAATGGAATAGGGAAACATGGGCCAGCAGATGCAGGAATTCAAACAATGCACGGAGAAAGCAAATCCATAAACAGCAACACAACCCCTATATCAATGAAGTGCAAACCCACAGAAAGATGAAATGTTGCAAAGCTCTCTTGGGCCGGCTCCATGTATGAAGCCAAACTATCTTCATCACTGGGCTCATACCACATGCAGGCTCCTATGCCCCATTTACATTTATGAAAATATTTAAATAGAACCGTAAGGTTTTATTTTTATTATTTATTCTTGCTGTACAAATAACATTTGTTATTCAACTCTAAAAGCCAGTTTATGGCAGTTACTTTTTCAAGAGTCTATTCTAGAAGCTAAATTTTAGTTTTATTAATGTTTTTTAGAGTTTATATTCTACTCTGAGGAGTCAAGGATGCAAGCTATGTCATGGAGAAGCTTATACCATTCCCTGGTAGTTCATTAGAAGAGCAGAAGGGATGGCTTCCCCCGAGCTCCTTGGAGAATGACAACCCAGAGGGAAAAGCCTCCTACTAGGAGAGACAGATGAGCAGTCAGGGAAGCAGAGGTGACTTTCAGCTCTTTTCATAAAGCAATGGCCAAATTGTATTTTAATAACAGTAAGGTGCAGCCTACCAACTAGGTATGAAATTTTATCCAACCCTTGGCAGGGGAAACCTCCCTGACCTGCCTTAGGCCAGCTGCAGAGGCAGAAAAAGAGCTCCCAAGTAGCCGGGCAGTGTGGCATCCCTGCCACTACTGGCCCAGTTAAGGGGGACTGTACCTTCCCTCGAACTCTTCTTCTTCTCTCAAAACCTTAATGTACTGTAAAGTGTAGAATACCAGGGGAAAAAGATATGAAAACTTTATGTCGATATAAAAAAGGTATTTGCTCAAAATATCCAGTAGTTACCACTAGATGGCGTTTTACTCCTGAGAAATTAGAAACTCATGGATTTGGGATTGTTACACAAAGCAGGAAACAGTACAAAATGGAATTACTTCATTCGGTTAATAATTTATTATCCATTGTCTTGTATAAGCAAAACATTACTAACATAAGATAGTTCATTTGCAGATTGATAAATCCCGTTTATTTAACTATAGCTTATGACTCTTCAACCCTCTGCTTGGTAGGTAGGGGTTTGAGCTGTTGTCAGCACTTACCAAAAATTTCTTCCACACTTTAAATGAAAGACAAATGTAGGCCAGGTCACAGACTTTGAGCATGCCATGGAAGTCTGCCAGAAATGCCTTGCTCCAGTAACTATATACAGTATTTCCTGTGTTATTTTTGGATTCATCCTTAAAACAGATTGCAGTATAAAAAAGTTTCCATTCAGGAAGAGAGCTGTTACAGTTTTCTTATTATGAAATAGTAATTTAATAACATTCACTTATTAACATTATACTTTTCTGTGTTTCATTTTAGTTTCAGCTTGTACAAGCTGTGATGATATAAGTTTTTAATCTCTACAGGGTACGATGTATCATATCCAGAGGTGCAATGAAGCTCTGCTGGGTATAACCTGGGATGACATGTAGGTGGCATTGTTTAACACGATATTGTTTGGCATCTGTAAACCCCTGTGCCAGATTAAACCACCCAGGAGTATTTCTCTTACTCTGCAGCAGGAGTAAGGAGACTGTACATGATGATGCACAGCAAGTCTGTGCACTGCTCAAATTTTCTTTGACTAAATCATGCTTATTGACAGAAGCATTGATGGTCATTAGCAGTGGCTAAATCAGATCCTGCTCTCATACTTGTTTGGAAAAGAGTCATTATAGAAGGAACCTTACTTCAGTAAGATAAAATTAATCCTGGCCTCTTCATAAAACAGGCACTAGCTTCTTTGAAATTGTTAATGTAGAAAAGCTGCTTTAAGTCAAATATTTTAAGAAATTGTATGCTGCAACACTTTAAACAGCTTTATGTTGTTTTAGTAATTATATACTTGCACATTTTTTAGTTAAAATTTAGCTTAGTACTATTCTCCAGCAACAAAAACTGGACTGTAATAAATCAGTAGACATGTCAAACCAAAAGTTTTCAATCTGTGAAAGTCTGTAACAACTCTGACAAAGGGGTGACACTTTCTTCAACAGACAAGACCTGCGGGATTTATGCACCCTCCAGGACATGTCTAAGTGCCTGACACATTATAAAGTGCAGTTCAATGAAGGAGGGGTGTGTGCCCTTATCCAGTATGTGAAAACAACAACAAAACCTAAACTAGACATGAAATTACAAGAGTGGGTAAAGATCGTGAGTTTCTTTCTTGAAACAAAAGAACTTTGCCAGACCTTTGTTACAAGGAAAAGTACAGAATTTATATAACAAACTGGTACTTGAAATATAAGGGAAGCATCCAAGTCAGTATAATGACTTTCCATCCCAAGAAGCCAGTGCTGTGCCATATGTGATAAATACAACCCTACTGTCAACTCAGAAACAGCATTCTGGTTGTATGGTGACTGGGAACAGAGCTCAAGGCTCTGTGGCCAGCAACCTTCCTACTCAGCATTCAAGAGAGTGCTGCATAATTTAGAAAAAAAAAAAAAGTCCTATTACAATCAGGACTCTAAGGGTAAATTGTTAGATACAGGATAAAGAAATATTTTACATATGCACACATGTATTCAAGTAATAAATTGTAAACTTAATAGCTTAAGAGTCATTAAATAGTCAACAAAATGAGCAAGTGCTCAAAATGTCATTCAGTGAAATACACAGCATGTCCTCGGTATTTACAAGGATTATGTATTTTTTTCAACAAAAATCATTAGCCCTCTGCAGCAAGTGTGCTGAAAAAAAGGACAGAAAGCAAGAAAACTGAAATATTAGCCTTTTGCTTGTTTTCAAATCATTGCCAGCCTGACTATAAAGTCTCTTGGCATTTTACAGGCAGCCAGAATGACTGTATTATACATTATATCACCTTTAAGAGTATCTTTCTCAACATAGCATTATGTATGAATAACAGGATGTTTATACTACTTACCTCAAGTGAGGTCAAAACATTTCCAACATCACTGTAAACATTTGGAAGAAACAGATCTTCACAGAATGCATCTTTGTGTCAGAGGAAAGGGCTGCTGTAGCTGAGCAGTGAAATGCAGCACCTTCTTGGTGCAGATGTTTTCCATCTCAGTTTCATTTTCTCAGTTTATTCAGAGCAGTTTGTTTGCTGCTAAGGCAGAGGCCTTGTTCTCTCCTTGCTCATCTCCTTTTTCTCCTGCTTGGAATCCCAGATGTAGGACAGATATATTTTCCAATTTTCTTCTTAAACATAAGCAAATTAGTAGGCTTTTTGAAATAATTCAGTTAATAAAATGCAGCAGCCCAGTTGTTCCTCAAAGGCAGTATTTTTGCCTCCCATAATGGTCTAGAAGAAGTGATTCAGCTAAAGGGAGGGAAATACTATTCATGTGCCAGCACTAGCTTGCAGCAAAACGAGAGCAGGAACATTTTAGGCATTAGAAAAAAAAGACCTTAACTTTCATCTTTTAGGTAGTTAAACACAGCCATCAGACCGGCTTTCAGCACATTCCATCCACCTGGGCACAGATGGTGTGAAATGGAGTTGTAATAGCTCCTGTTTGTACTCTGATGCACTGAGATAGCCACAGGCAAGAGGAAAACAGGGCCACCTGCAATCCCTGCAAGTTCTCCCTGGCAGTGCCCTCATTCCTGAAGCTCATCTCAGCCCAGCACTGACAGTCCTGCCCAAGCCCGAGTACTGTGAGCACTGTCTGTCAGGCTCCTTAATTGCAAACTGAGCATCAGCAGGCGCTGCTGCCCTGGGTGGTTACAAATACTGCCTGCTCTTTTTCCTGCTCTGTTCCTGCTATTGGTATGGAAACCAAAGAAGGGTTCCTAGAAGCATGACTTCTTTGCTTCAAGCTGTTCTTCACCTTCTGTGCTTGTTATCATTTCTAGCCAGTCCATGCAGCTTAAGCTACTGTTTTTTTACCTATGGACTAAAAATAATGGTCCTTGCATAATGATTTTACAACACTTTTCTGATTAACAATTCATCCCCACTTAAGTTACAGGCAGTTTATCTAAAAAACTAAGAACCTCCTCTCCTATTCCTCTTCCCCCCAAAAATGAGTAGGATAAAGTGCTTATAACAACACATGTAATTAGAGAAAATGGTAATAGAAGAGGGAAAAAGATTTTGAGCAAGGGTTACAATACAGTAATTACAGAAACTGGATCAAGTTTATGTGTCTTGTTCTACTGCCAGCCATGTGATTAGATGGCAACTCACCCCACACTTAGTTAAAAACTTTTTTGGAGAGGCTTGTATTTTGCAGAGTTATGAAGCCATCAGCGTACAACCTGCACTCATTAGTAATGCACAGCATCTGTAATGAAATATTTTGTAACACTCAGAAGTCCTTCCATACCTAAATATATCTTTTATAATGTATCTTAGTTTAGGAAGATGTAAATATCAAGATAACATAAGCTTTTCCTACCTCTTTTAGTTGAAGACAAGGTACAGAGTGTGCAGAAATTCCTTTTCTAACTTCTAACTTCTAGAAATGGAAGTTTACTGTAGAGGGTTAACACAACCAAGGAGGAAGCAATATGAAAAAAGAAAGAATTCCACACTGAATATGTAAGTGCTTTCTGGGGCTCATCACACGAAGAAAAATATTTTGAAGAGGAAGAAAATAAAGAAAAAGAAAGGTCATGATCCTACATTCCATAAAAGAACGGGGGAAAAAGAAAAAAAAAAAGAAAAAAAAAAGAAAAAAAAGTCACATTAAACCCTAAAATTAAAAGAATTACCATTGAAGAATATGAAACTTTGAAAATTTCATGATAAAATTGTCCAACCAACCCTACACAGCATTACACAACACAGGTTAAATAAATCCCATCTGTGTTACTTTTGACACAATGGTTAAAAACAAATCTAAAGCCTACTGCAAGCCAATATTACACTGACTGTTCTATAGTGTAAATGAGCACAGTTCCAATTATGTCTCTACTGAGGGAAGCAACAGGCAGCATATAAATGCAAACAGCCTTCATTAGACACATTGTCATGAGTGTATTAATCATGCCAAGGAGCATTGCTCAAGTTTCCTTCAGTACAATTTAACATACCTTACTTTATTAGGATGCACTTAATTTCACTATGCTTTCTCCTCATTATCATTTATGATGACCAATTAAAATGTTTGTGTCTGCCTCTAAGCAAATTGCTCCTGTAATTCAGGTAGATAAAATCACTGCTCATCCCACACTTCTGTCATCTTCTCTCAGTGTAGTATCTTCCTTTGCCCAGCCTCTCTTACCATTGTAAACAGAAAAAAGCCCTTAGATTGAATAATTAAGATATAAACCAAGTCTTTTTGCAGCACAGACATTAAGTGGGTCGGTTCTTCACCCCTCATGCCCCTTGCCCCAAGCACCCCTGTTATGCAGCCTTTTGTTCCCTTGGAGTCACAAGCACAACTCAGAATCAGCAATGAAGCAAGGAAGGCCTGACACATTTTTCTCATCTTGGGTTAAGAGTTGTGTGCAGCTTCACTTCACTTGGTCCATACATGGAACAAATGCAGACACACAGCAGTTTTACCTTTCTGTTTCCTCCAAAGCCTCTGTATTGGGGAGCTTTTCAAATGATAACAATGTGCCATTCCACGCATGTTTCCAACATCCATAAATAAGCCCAAACGATTTTTACTATTTTAAACATCAGGCGTGAGGGATGATATTTTCTGAACCTTTGACAACACAACTGTGAGCCATTAATTTGATTACAGCTGTTATTTCTGGCTTCATGTGTACTGAAATAAGATTAAAATAACTGGAAGTTAGGTGGAAATTCTGATTACACGCTGTGCTTTTGCTGTGGAACTCAGGGCAACCAGGAATAGCTCAGCAACATCTGGGATCACCAAGCTATGTTTATGAACTCATTTATCTGTGAATTACCTTGGGCTCCTGGAACTAATGATACAATACTTGTTCCTCAGGAGCTGCTGGAGCTCAGCTGCAGAGCAGTTGTATTTGACTTATTTTCTCAAGAAACATACGTGTTCTCTTTTACATAACATTACTTTGACATTACAGTAAGGACTTCCAGAAAAATGCTGATAATTCCAAGGATGAAGAAATAAGTCTGAAGACAGTGCTGCCTTTTAGAACAATTATAATTTCATTAAAATAGGAACATAACTTAAAGATAGATTTTATTCTCTTTGATGATTTACTCATGCAAACTGCACATAAAAGAAAACAGTACAGTTTGTGAAACATGTCAAATGTAAAGACCCAAAATGCTAAGTACAGAAGTAGTGTGACAACGTCTCAAAACGGAATCCATGGTAGTACGGCTAATACCTTTTCTCTATTTGCTGAACACAGATTTTAATGGTTCTTTTTCCAGCCCCACTGTTAAATTAACTGTTTACACATCTCCTATACACTTATGTAGACTTATTTTACAAGCGCAACAGTTTTGTTATAAAAAAAACTCCACTTATATGACTTAAAAGCCTTTGTGTTTAGGAGAGCAAATTATAGTATAATCAATTAGGCCGCATCTAGTCCACCAAAACTACAATGAAAAGTGACTGTAGAGCTTTCTTGCAGAATTCATATTTTGTGCCTTTGCAATTAATTTCTTCCTCGCAAGAGGTCCATTGTATTTAACCATCCTGGAAACGTTCAATAACTGTTACAGCTTTTTATCTTGAAATTGGGAAAGTAAGACTTTTAAACACATGAGGTTATCAACACAACTTTTAGTTTTGAAATACAAAATATTTAGAATCCCTAATATTTTCATGCTTAAAGCACTGCAATGATACATATATGACTTAGATACTTCTTTGTCCAGTTTTCATTACAGTATGGTTGTATATATATATTGCAGAAATTATATTTTCCTGTGGATCAATTACATTTTTAGATTTAAAACTGAACCAAATAGAAATTTGATGGCACTGACACTTAAAAACGCATGGTATAGTGTGGAGAAGGAAGAGCAAATGAACTACACAACCCATTATAAATGCATTAAATCTTTGTTATATACATAATGGAATCCTGCTTTACTGCCAGTTGTTACTATGTATCTGTTTTTGCTATTATACAAAGTTTTCCGACCTGAAAGCACACATCTACTTTTTTTAAAACAACTTAATCTATTGTAAAATATTGTACTGTATTTTGAACATGAGTACAGAATCAAAATAGATAATGGCACATTTAAAAAACTCAGTATCCTACAGATGATTGGATAATGAGGAAAAGTGTACCTACAATCATCTCATCAGAAACAAACTACATCATGGAATGTTAGTTATCCAAGTTCGCACAGTAAATAACATTTTAAAACTGCAATCATCTATCAGCCAGCATCACATTGAAGGCATCTTTAAACATTCAAGCAAAAGACTGCTGGCATTAACTACTGAACCATTCTCACACACACACCACACACACCACATTATAATTACATTGTTTCCAAGATACGGTAGATACTGATTTTTTTTTCCACAAGAAAGGTATCAAAATTTTTGCTACTAAAAGATGACAGTGCTTACACAAGAATTAAGTACAAGTTAGCTTGCAAATACAAGACAATGACAAAAAAAAGTCGAGTTGTCTGAAGAAGGATTTTAGGCTTTTCTGGCATCCAAAACCATGAGTAAACTCCTTAGTCTGCGACTCAAAAATCCACAAAATATCAGCCTACTTGGAATACCAAGTATTCCATATTTGATAACCCTGTATTTTACAATATGCTTACTGGTTTCAGCCTTGCAACAAGGGGTGGTTATAGATATCTATTCTGACTGGAGAATTAAAGCTCTCCTTCCACCAGAATCAAGTGTTGGAGTGGGAAAAAATCCACCTGATATCAATTAAAAAAAAAAATCAAATCTATTTAGTAATGATCCTCATCTAGGATTGGTATGTGCATAAGTACTGTATCTCATATACTGTACTGGCCCTATTAAACAAATTAAAAACCCCAACAGTTAAAAGCCAACCAAAATGCTATACATAAAAAACCCAAACATTTTTCTTCCAATGTTCTTCCTCTCATAATGTGCAAAACAACAAAAAGGCAAAAAGACTAAAAGCAAATTTACTGTTACTGTCTTTCTCTTGCCTAGTGCTTTATGACCTTGCTAACTTTACAAAGTCAATAGGGACTATGCAGAACTTTGGTATAAAAATGTCACATAATATTCCTATCACAGTCTTGGGGATGACCTTCAGTAATTCACCCCAATGTTTGTTAAAATAATACCAAATTAAAAATGAAATAAACCACATCGTACTGTACACACACTTTACACATTAAGCACAAAAATAACTAGTAAAACTAATACTTAAAAAAAAAAGTCTTTTGCAAAGAGACTAGAACTGGTGTTCTGTCTTATCTCCACCTGCCAATTGTTAAAGCCAAATTTAAGTTGGATTTTTAAAAATCAAGAATTTGAAGCTACAATTTCTCCTAGATGGAGACTGGTCTGTTGTTGGTTTCCCTTTAAAGTCACAGATGCGTATCTAAGGAACCGATGCGACGCAAGTTTCTAATCAACTTCCCGACGGCTGTGCCTGGGAGGGAGGCGCCAGGACGATCTGGGACAGCACGGGCTCCGTGCTCTGGTCCGCCATCTGCGTGAGCACCGAGGTGGCCACGGCCTCGGCCTTGGACGTGGAGCTGACGCCGTTGGAAGTGCTGACGGAGCTGTGCTGGATGGCCTCTGTGTGCGGGCTGCTGGGCACCGAGATGTCCTCCGAGCTGTCGTCCTTATCTGCGGCTGAACGACAACGACTCAGTTATTGTGTCCTGGAATGCACACCTCCTCGTGCCAGTAACAGCCATCAGAAGTCTTCTATCACAGCTCATGCAGCACAAATTGCAAACAAGCTTATTTCCATTTTTTTAAAAGAAAATACTACTTGGTAAGCAGAAAAACCAGACTGCAGGATGGACTATTCAGGAAACCAGATCATTTTCATATCTTCAAAGCCATGATTAAAATTTCCTGCCTAGTAAATCAGCCAGTGGGTACTATGCCTAATTCTAATGATGCACGTTCATATCAGTAAGCATTATTCACAGACCAAAAAAATGCTATTTATTGTGTCTACTTAGTAATCAAACAAGAATAATTCTACATTCAGTAATAAATATTTGTGATCATGAGTAAGACATCTGAAAAAATATTACTTACACTGCTATATTTACTGGACAATATTTGCACAAGTTTTCAGCCCCCATTCTTTTAACAGAATGAAGCTCCATAACTTTACAAATGCCTCTCGACAGGTTTTAAAATTGTTAAAACTGGTTTTAAAAATACTTTCGGAGTATTTCAGGTGTTCTCCACAAAACCAAAGTGAATTAGCCACAGAATTACATCATTTTTTCCCATGACAGAGGGATAAGCAGGTTAAAAAAAGTTAACACTGAGCAAAACTAGAATTTCCAAAATGATCATGACTTAAAATGTCCTTCTTGCACAGACATTCTAGTCATGCTAAAACCATCCTTTTTTTTCAGAGCTGCAGAAGTCAGCCAAGGTATTATGCAAACACTGCCAAACTAAAAGCTGAGTTCAAAACTAGAAAACCAAGAACAGAAAATTATCCTTTGATAATTTTGAGTGAAATTGTTTTTCACTCAAAAATAGAAATACTAATGCTAGAAATACTAATTTCATTATAACTTTTTTGTATCACTTTGTGCTACTTAATGTATGCAAGTATTTTTCACATCACTTTTATAAACTGACCAAAACCAGTACCCAGGTGGAATATTGGAAGTCCCTTTTAAACTACTACTGACTATTGTGATACAAACATAGCCAGAAGCAGGCATGTACTATTGCTTGGTACAAAGCAATGGAACAAAGCTTGATCTTCTCTAGTCCTATCTTTGCAATCCCTTTCAGATTTGCTTGAGACTGGCCCCCAAGTTCAGAAGTGTCTCAGAGAAATGATGGGAAAGGACGACACTAACATGAGGAGACAAGCAATGCAGTGCTATCATGGCCTCATTTCCACAGAAAGCCAGGCTAACAGCAGCAACTAAAAGGAACATTAAGTGTCAAAAACCAATAATGAATTGAGGCTTATGTTTTACTGAGGTTTGTATGACATGCTAGAAAGAAAATTTACTAACTTAGCAAGTCAAGACCCCAATACAAAGATCTTTGAGCTGCCCTATGCATACTAAGAACAAATTCCTCTTCAAAGCTTAAGAACAACTGTACTATTATTGACTGCTTCTAGAAAAGAATGGTAAGGTCAAAAAGGATGGGAAAGCAAGGAAACTGCTGTATTTTTTTCTAAGAAGTACTGCCTACAGGAGCAAGGTGGCAATCTCTCCTACAGCTCTACTAAAAGAGCATGGACATAATAGCTTGGAAGTTAGAATGCTCTTATCCACAAGGCCAACTGTTTTACAGATCTTGCACTCTTTTAGAAACAGATCTTTCAAACATTAAAGAAGAGAGATACTGATGACACTGAACTAGAGCTGCTGACAAGTACTGCATATCCAAAGGTTTCATAATAACTGTATACAGCGAGTGCAAGAAAATTAAGGTATTTCTAAAAGGCATTTGTGACCCTTAGAAGAGTTTGCCCATTCAAGAACAGAAAGAATACAAACAAGTGTGAATTCAGTTAAAAGTATTCAACAGGATGTCATCTTTACCACACCTCAAGACCTAAAAGATCTCATGTAAAAACAAGCAAGAAGGAACACATGCAAACTTTGTTAAAAGTAGAAACTCTAGTGCCACTTCCTGAAAAATACTCCATTACTAATTATGAGAGCAGCATATTTTTTCCTCAGATAGAATGAAATGGCAGCAAGTGGGATGACATGTATCAAATACTGTCTGTCTGCTGTAACACCTGCTCCTCCTCTTCAAAACTGCTGTTATTCTCCTATGAATCTCAATCTTCCTGTGAGCTTCTTTTGCTGATTCCCAATGTCTGGTGTCATCCAAAACCTCCTCATTCTCAATAAAAATGGTTAGTTTTAAATGCTATGAGCCAGAGATAAAGAAGCAGTTCAAGTAGATCACTGTCTTTCAGCCATAGAAGGAAGGTCTTTCACTGTTCTGTCTCCCTTAACATATATTTCTTAACTCAAAAGAAATGTCTGTAACAGTATCACAGTGGTAAAGAACATGAGAAAGGCCTGGTTTTCGGACTTTGATGGGATCTGGAAGATCCTATAAGCAATGTTATAAGAAGCAGTTATGAGTACAGAGATGACCGCCAATGTACAAAAGCAGTGATCATATCATAGAGCAGATAAACAAACACGCTGTGCTGAAGACACAAAAGTACACAATTAAGGTATTTTCAGATGCCAGGGGCCAGAGAGGGGGGGCTTACAGCAGATAGGTGATTATGTAAGACATAGACCTAACACTAATTTATGGTAATAAACTGGACTGGAAGCATAAATCCTTGCAATAACTACAAATCAATACTTAGAAATGAGGTGAGATCCTAAAGAATAGCTATTTGAATTTCCTTCTATGTATTTTCAATGGCTTTTAGAAGAACACAGGAAAGTAATACTTAAATTCTGAAAGATTTTTTTTCTTTTTTTCTTAGTTGATCAAAGAATTGCCAGGCACAGGACTGTGATTTCAAGAATGCAGCTGATAGATAAGAGAATCATACTGTAGCTAACAATGTTAAAAAAAAAAAGTAGAAGCATTTTAGCTTTTTAATGGCTCCCCCAGCTTTGCCTCAAATCAAGGAAAATGCACTGTCCAAATCAGAAATTAATTCACAGAAATAATGTTTGCTGTATATTAGAAGGCTGAAAACGTACAGACCTACATCGTAAGAACTTTCCTGAAGGCTGTGTAGTTCCTAGACAGGCTGTGTCATGAGAAGCAAGCCACTTTGGATACAGAACACAATGTGGGCTAGACTGGGCTATAGGAAAGATTTAAAGAGCAACAAAACAGGCACAGACTTTTGAGGACATACTAAAATGTACCCTTTTGGAGTAGTCAAACATTGCTGGTATTTGCTTCTTACCAGCAGTATCAGAAAGCATTGCTTACCAATAGCTTTCAGTAAGGTAAGCAAACAAAAGAGGGAGGGATTTCAATCTCCAGAAGAAAAAAACCCACCTACACCAAAACAGGAGTGAGTACACAAGCACTGACATGATCCTGAATTCCTTTCACTCTCCTGATAATCACTAACAAGGAAGAAGCCTCATGGTAATTTTCATCAGGCCATTCAGGGACTATAGAGGGACCTAAGCCTAGAAATGCTTTTTTCCAGGGAGTTGTCCTTTGTGAATATCCCCTGCAGGCACTGAAGAACCACTGCCTGTCCAGAACAGGCTGCAGGAACACAGTGGTTTAAGAGGTGCAAATCATTCAAGGTCTGAAACTGGTTAGTCACCTTTTATCTTCCTTTTTAAAACTAGCTACAGAAAGAACACACCCCCCCCCCCCATTTAGCGCTGCTTACACCACAGCCTCTGTTTATCTTCTTTTATATTCCGTTTGAACTAATGCTCTTGAATATTATTATGTCCTTATCAAAAATATGAAAAAAACCCTAAAAAACTCCTTCTGCCTTAAAAAAAAAAAAACTCTGAATACCACAACACATTTTCTTCTCACCAATTTTCACCTTTGTCCTACTACAAGCCCGGAAAAATTCTGACAAAATTCAGTATTGTAGAAGACTTTTAGAAATTATCTAGTATAGAAGCTAACATGAAAAATAAATGAACAGCATCTAGATTTCCTCTATTTCCCCACCACAGCTGAAGATGCAGTCAGAACCAACAGCATCCCTCTCTGGAAAATAAGAAAGTTTAAGCTGGCTGAGTTTTTTTGAGGCTGACTCAAAGTACAATATACATTTTTCTGGTTTCTCTGTCTTGATAACATCCTCTTTTGAAGGAGGTACAAGACTTCAAAACAAGGAAAATGTAATCCCGAAAACAATTTTAGAAGAAAAGGCTGAGAAAAAAAATGTGCCTGGGAAATACAAAAGATCTTAAAAGATATGTAAAAATAAGGGCCAAGTGATAGATTATTTGTTCCTATTTAAGAGCATAATACATGAAAAACCATCAAATTGTGGACTTGGCTGTTATAATGTGGTCTATGCAGTGCATAATATTCAGCACTGCAGGAGCTCTTTAAGCTGGGGTCTTCAATTTCTTCCACAGAGACAAGACTGTTAAACCACTCACTACATTTCCGAAGCAATTCAACTTTGATTATTTGATGAATGTAGTATGTTTATTTAAATATACTTTATAGGAACATCATTTTCATGAACATACTGACTGAAACAATTTTTTCCTCTCATAAACTGTACTGTGGGTATGTCACTTAGCCTACATGCTTTCTTAACAATATTCATGCAGAGATAATGTGAAAAAATCCTTTCAGAAGGATGGCATTACAACTATCATTCATGTTAAGCTTTTACTTTCAAAAGAATTTTCAAGAAACTGATATATGCTTCCAATTTCCTTGTGTAATACTATTTTTTTCTAAATGTAGGCTTTTGCCACTGATTAGTGTTTTAGGTCTGATTCATTTTGTATTCTTTACTAAATCAGAAGCATTATAGTCCTTTACTGAGAGCTGAAAACAAGCACTACTAGACAGGCCATTCACTAATCCTTCAACAAAAAAATCCTTGGCATGGAATCACTTTGACAGTTTATAACTTACAATGAAATATTTTACATCCCAATTCAGGAACATGAATCCTCAAAGCATCAAAATTCAAGAAACCTACAGTGTTTTGGCTTTTTTTTTTTTTNCCTTGCATGCATAATGCTGTCCCCTAGTAGCTTCTGTATGAAATTATGTTGTTCTGTCAGATGGGAGCCATAATGGCCTCATCCCTGCAGCAATCATTGTTAATATAAATCCCAAACGTATTTCTATACTGTTCCAATTTACTCCAAGATGCTATTTTCTGTCTTGTCAAAATGACTGGAGATCAAAGGACCAAGATTTATAAGCTCAAAACTGACAAAATCAGTATTCTAAATATATATGGCAATACAGAGTTGCTAAATCTCCTGAATCTTTTAAATTAAAAAATATTGCCCATTCTGATGAAATTGCTTACAATGACTACAAGTAAAGATGGTGGCTATTAAGTTTTATCGCAAGCACCTGAGGATCTGTTTGCATGCAGTACAAAATGTTCCTTTATTCTCCTGAATTACTGACACTGGCAAATTAAAATGAAGTGGCTACATATGGCAGAAACAATCTTCACATTTACAAATATCTTGAAATATCACTAAATCATAAAAACGAAAGCTGTGGGTTATATATTATGAATGTTGCCTAATGCATTCCCAGCTCAGTTATTTGTAACAAATTTGTGTACAATGGACAAAATTGGCCATTTATTCTACAGCAGCAGCAGCTGGTTCTGGCACTGTGTATCACAGCCAAAAAGGAAGCTACAAGTCAGGAAAGCATAATTAACCTTTAAAATGCTGGAAGGATGAAAAGTCAATAGAACAACTGAAAATAAAAATATGGATTAGAAAATACTGGTATTGACAGTGTCAGTATTCCCCTCAATAACAGAATTGGTTTTTAAAACATCCTCTCTATAGAAAAGCAGCCACTTAATGTGGATATCAAAACAATCTAGAAGACATTGTACAGTAGAAGCCATGAACCTGCATCTGATTATTTTAATGGCTTGGCTGATCCTGGATGCTATGGTAAATGAGGACAGCTGTTATAGTACCTCTACTGAAATCTCATTACAATGAAGAGAAAACACCCACAAGGACCTTTCACTGTTTAGGCTACGATAAAGTATAAAAAATGGTTTATCATGTGCTCTTAATACTTTAATTATGTTTTCCAAAGCAAGTGTAGTAACCACTAGTTCTTAAATGGTAATTATCATATGCATTCATTAAACCAACATAAACCTTTCAGTGTTATGCAACAATTCCATTCTGACTTAAACGAATATTTTTAAGTATCATGTATTAATTCCTGTCTTCCAATAACTTCAACATTATATAAAAAAGATCTTTAATGCAATATACGTAATATTAGAACTGCACTTCTCAATTTTAATGCTCATTCAGTTCATTTTGGCAGTATTTCATTGATGCAGCCTCAGGCTACAGGTAATGGAACATTACTCACTATGATAGCCAGATTTCTTCTGCATGGCAGTTACAGGGCAATCTTTATGAGCCAGAAGAAGCTGTTTCAGCTGTGCCACTTCATTTCTCAGCAGGGTAACTTCATTCTAAAGGAGAAGAAAGTTATGTACTTTACCAGGCTCAAACTACACACGTTTTGAAGGTAAGCATTAAGTTTTATAGGATTTTCAGTTGTTCATTTAGGGGTAGCTGAAATACAAGAAGTTTCCATAAATATTGCAAATATGCATATATTTATTTTATCTTAGAAAATGCAAATATTAGCTGAAACTTGGCTAGCTTTGTTACATTAACTGGGAAATGCTTGGGTTTTTGAAAAAAGTACAACATATGTTTTTCAGTTTGCAGATGCAGAGTCTACATATAGACTCATTCACATGATCCAGCTACTGTGAGACTCTTCTGGAAGGATTTGTGATGAATTCTAATCAGAATAAACCTACATTTAGCTACACACATTTTAACAGATGTCACAGCCAACATTAAAAAAGGGAAAAATATAAAAGAAAATTCAAAAAGCTAATGTAGAATAATTTTTTAGTGACTCTATTTATACTTGGACTTCAAAAAAGAAAATCTTATGTACTGTAAAATAATGTAGCAAATATTGGTTTATCTCCAGACTGATTCTTATTTTGGCAGCCATACATAAACATGTTCTCTGAAGGAATCATTGACAATAATGACAAAATCCGGAGATGCCAGCTTGTGCTGCTAAAGCAGAGTGCAATCTAAGAGACAGCACCTGCACAATCCAGTGCCTGGCTTCATTTCCAGACTGTGCCTTTCCACTACTGGGTGACCTTGAGCAAGGTCATTTTACTGCTTTGTGCTTCACCTTCCCCATTTGTAAACTGGAGGACAGCAATACTTACCTTCCCTGGAAAGCAGCTTGGTGTCTAGAGATGAGGAGTGCTAGGTAACTGCATTACATGTGACAATCCAAATTAAGAATGATATGGCATTTTGATAGAACCATTTTTACTTTGTAGAGTGGAAAAATATTTATGAATCAAATTACCTGTAATGTTTTGTGATCCCCGTATCTGGACACAATATGTGTTTTTCATGGGTTATTTTATTTTGAATATAAATCTTTTCTATTAACACTTGAAGTTACTTCAAGTATAAGAACCTTTGCATATTATTATAATATACCACACATGTGACATAATTATTTAGTAAATGCTTATGTTCATGCATTTAGGAGCAAGTTAAAGAAAAAAGCCAACAGAGGAAAACAGGATTGCATCTGAAATTATCTGCAAAATAAACTACAAGAAAGTCAACCTATCTCCTTGCAAGCAAGAAACAAGGCAATGCAGTCAGAGATGATATGAATTACAAGTTAAAGGATTCCAAAAGAAAACAATTCTTCCAGAACAGAACTTATTAGGTTTAATTACACAAAGTAACTAAAATATCAGACTGTTCAAAGAAAAGCTCCTGTTTTGTGTCCTCTCTCTCTCCATTGAGAAGACAACAAATTTCAAACCTTTATATCTGCAAAATCCTCTTAAGGTCTCCTTTTCTATTCCGTCCTTTTATGTGTAGAATACCCTTTAGAAACTTTTTATTAAAAGCAAAAGCTGAAAGATGCCAAAAATCTGACTTCACAGACATTTATAATGAAAGAAAAATGTGACTGCAAACAAAGAGGTTTGCAAAGAAAGAAACCCAACCAAAAGCTCCACAAATTCTTTACTAGGTGACATTACATGTCCTCAAACCTTCGGCTGTTAAGAAAGCACAAGACTACTGCCTCCAGCTCTGTCTGCCCTTAGTTCACCATGTAATTTACTGAGGAGCCACAAATCTTGATACCATGCAGGCAGCTGAACAGAATTGACGCAGGTTGGGTAGAAAAAAAACCACACTGATGTAGTTTTGAGACACTTGATAACCTAGAGAAGCAACAGTGTCCAAGACTATGAAATATAGTTCTGTTAGTTCAAAGGAACTCTGGCAATCAGGAGAAGGTTTGCAGAAGTCTTCTATCTTGTCTCCCACATTTTAAGGAAGAATTTTATATACAAACAGCACATGTAAGTATGAAGTTGCTGTTCATCTGTGGAAGTAAGATTATATGTTTATGAAAATATTCTGTAAGACTGTTTGTAGATCAATGTCAGCTGTTCTAAAAATATTAAGACTGCTGCTAGCATAAATACAAAAGGCAAGTACATTATCTTACATTAAAGCAAACTTGAAAAACATGGACCAGCATTCCTATATAAAAGAGATTGAGGTAATCTCTAGAACAGTGGTAGCTGTATATTCCATAACAAGAACACTTGTGCCAACAGTACTAGATACAATGCACACACTGCTCCTGACACTAGAACAGAGTTCTGTCTGCTAGACACACGCATGGGGAACGTCACACAAAGCCAATCTGTAGTTGCCTTTATGTATTACCAGTAAGAACCACTTCCAACTGGTAAAGGGGGGCTGTTTAGAACTCAGGTTTAGAAAGCAGGTTTCTGGAGGAAAGTGTATTGACTTGTACCTGCACTCCATCTTTCATAAGATGCTTTCCCTTCTGTATTCTTACGAAGGGAAGACACAGTATATGACACATTCTTCTGTATGCAGATATAATAGTGGGACCATGGGACCATATCAGCCCTTACTCAGCATGGTGTGAGACAACATTTGTGATATGTTAATACTCAAAGCATCATCAGAGGCAGGTAAATATGACTTCTGGGGATAGGGGATTGTCTGTGGCTGAGTTAAACAGCATTCTTCCCATTTCTTTTTGGGCAACTTCCTCGATGGAAAAGGATCTTTACTTATGGGCATACTTGCATAATTTAGCCTTCCTAAACAGCTTCTGCAGCATCAGTACAAGCCATCACTTGATTGCTGCTCACTGAAAACCCACTGTGACCTCATGAGGAAGACAGGCCATTCTTCTAAAGCTTCACCCTCTAAGACTATTAAAACAACAGGGACCAAATACAGATCTTATAATGCACTTCAGCATCTGATCCTGCAGTGTAGCTCAGTGGCCACTAATGGACATTGTCAATACCTTCTTATACCCTGCAGGACTGTGAAAGGCACAGAGGCCACACAAGGTGGTGAATAAAATTTAAAATCAATAAACAAGTCAACAATTAATAGAAAACACAGTCCTCAAAAATCAAAACAATAAATAAACTTCAAAATGTTGGAAGCATGAAGAAAACTTACACAGCAGAGCCTATAATGAAGACAGTCTACCTAACCTATATATGTTACTAGTGAGGTAATAGATGGAAATTTTCCCTTAAACAAATATTTGAAAAATACTGCTTAAAAAATGAAGTTACCTTCAAACATTCAAAAGAACTCGATAGAAGTTAATCCACAGAACAAAATATATACACCAACCAAGTAAATCTCTTCAAAATCCATACATACTGTAAGTGAGCTTCCAGTCTTAAAAACCTTCACACTGACATGGGAATCTCTGACACAGACATTACAAGAAAGCCAGTAACAGCACTGAAAGATGGCAGAATTGTTACATGAAGCAATGCAGGCATTTTGGTATGAACCTGCTTCTGGAAATGTGACATCTTAGTAACTTCAGGTGAGCAGGCCACTTAGACATTAAACAAAATATGAACTACTAACCCAAACACAGTCTATAAACCTGCATTAAGGCAAAACTCCAAACTTATTACATTTTCTATTAAATATAAAGTTAGTAATCATGGGTCATTACTGCCCACTCTGCTGATCAGCTGTGTTAGCCTGTCAAGCTTCTATTATGGAAATACAGGGTTGATTAATGTTTTCACACAAAGTACAGTGTAATTATTTCTCTGATATCAAATTTTCTTTTCAAGTTGTTCTATTCTTTACAGTTAATAGTTTTGCTTTTGGTGGACTGTAAGAAAATCTTTCTTGAATTCACTATTATTGAATTAACATTTGGAAACCTTTTGCTTATGGTACTTACATGATTTTTATGTTATAAAACTTGGTATGTATATGTGAAAGTCAGTTCACATGATATAAAACATTACTTTCACTAAAAAACTGAATTATGGCTGATTTTTTTCATTCTTCTTCACTCCTTTCTTTGATTATTTAAGCTACAGTGCTATATATAATTATGTAATTAATGGACTCCATTGAGGACTGTGCATTAAATGAATATGCCTAAAGACTGTGAACAGCTTTGAGAAGAAAACATATTTGCAAGAAATTTAACTAATGCTTGTGCAGAGTGTCATGATTCTTGAAACACAGGAAACCATATCACAGTGTGTGCTTAGGTAGGAATCTTTTACATTTCAGGGTCTTGGGATGCTGAGTATTTTTAAAGATATGAACATGAAGATGACTGATACACTGTAATTTTGATTACACGACAGAAGATAACCTCACCACACTCTGCTGTTGATCAAATTGTGGTGTTTTCTATACAAAACAGCACAAGAGTTGAGTTTTCATAGGAAGATGATGATCTGTGAATTTGACTCAGTGAACAGCTCTGATGAAGAAAAACAAGTGACACTTTAACATATCAAATTAGGAATTACACAGTT
>VZTT01049136.1:67016-100752 GCA_013400855.1 Buphagus erythrorhynchus
GTTCTGAAGTATCGTCCCAAAAGGACAACAAATCACACCTAAAACCAGAGCCCCCTGGCAGAGCCTGAGATGATGAAGTACACTTAGTCACACAGCTGAAACTCTTCCTTCAAGCAAATTAACATAAGCATGATACCTGATGCAATAAAAAATTCCTAATCACGTTTATGATATTAAATATAATAAACATAAAACAGATGCAACAGAAACACAAAATAAAAGCACTTATTTTTTCAAATATATACTGACCAGCTCTACAAATTTCAGCTACCACAGAACCTCCTATCAATGAACTCCAGAAACCAGGACTTAGTTCTAAATTTGTGCAGATAGATACTACCTGTTTTGAAATCATCATCTTGGACAATAGATTTGAGAAGCATTTAAGAACAAGTAAGACCTGTAAACATTTTACTGCTATAGAGCTATTGACTAAAAGAGGAGTCTGTTCATCTCTATTTTACAAACCAAGAGAATAGAAAAAATATATGTATTTGCAAAATAAAAGGAGGAGATAGGAGGCACATGCCCACTCCTGTCATACCGGTGTTTCAGTTGTTGAAGTTGCAGGCTGTTGTAGTGACTGTGGTCGTGGCTCCTCTGACTGAGTCCTAACCAACCCACTTGCATGTCCCTTGGCAGTATCTCCATTTGTTACCTGAGGGTGCTGCTGGGTCAAGGCTGCTTTCAATCTCTGAAAGCAGAAAAAAAAGAAGAAAAAGGAAAGAAATATTCTATCATGCTAACTTGAATGATTAATCATTTATATAAGCAGTTACTTCCACTTTGGAAACAGGAAGTCCAACTCTTAAACAGTTGTCTCTTTTTACAGGTTTTCAACAGTGACCTAAGCATATACCTAAAAACAGGGGGGTAGATTTCTGCAAACATGACAATAGCAATGAGGTTTACATAAGATCCCAGAAAGGGAAGGATGGTAAACCGTTGGAGAAGTACACAGAAAGCCTCATCTGTAGTGAACTGTGCCAACAAACAGATGAGTGGAAGGCCATAAACATTTGCTGAAACTGGTAGTACCAGAAGAGTAATGATGACATATGAAGGAAAACAGGTAACAATCAGAACATACCCATCTTTCCATTTTAAAAATTCTGGTGCTCTCTATCTCTATTCCCTCTTAAATAGCTTGTTATGCCTCCGCTAATTCATGGTCTTTACAAATACTCACCTATACAGTCCTTCCTATGGGTAATTAGATAACAGCCAAGATCTTTGCTGAAACATCTTAATGATGTACAAATTACTAAGAAGCTTCAGTTTATATGTAAAGATTATTTATATAGAAATATGCAAGATAAAAAGATTATTTATGTAGAAATATGCAAGATAACTACTACAGCATACTACTTTGCAGTAAAAAAATGCTAAAAGGTTTGATGTTCTTCCTTTATTGCACACAGCCACTACAAAGAACAGTAATGTGCAAGTTCAACTGTATATAATACACCCAAGAGTTACTGACAATCTGGTGGACGATTTTAAAGTATTTTATTGACTGCCTGTTGAAAAATATTTCATTCAACTTTTGGTGAAACCTATTAAAACTGTAATATAACACATTCTATTTAAAACTATTTCTTAATCTTAAGTAACAAAGTGTCCAATTTCCAATTTCAGCAGATACGAGGACTTGTAATTCCAGATCCTTTCTTAAAATGCCATGAATACTGTACAATTCATCATGATTTTTGTTTTACTGAAGAATTTACCTTACTAGACAAACGGTGTTAGAAAATGCTTTTCTGTTGAGCACCAGACTTTTTAAGAATTCAATACAAGTTTTAAGAAAAGATTAATGACTTAAACATGTAAGTTTGGAAATTCTGATAACTTGTAATATCATATTTTGAAATATGAAGTGTTGCCCACATACTAACACTAATAGAATGTCTTAAGGATACTAGAGGGAGGCGGCATTTGGCCAGCTCAGAATAAACAGAAAACTTTGCACCTATTTATGCAGATATTCTCTATAAACTGTAGTATGCAATGTCTCCCAACAATTAAGTGACTGGAATATAGTAACAGCTCTCTCCTACCTTCCGTGGTGACAGGCTTTCCTGGATCCTATGCTACAATTAAAACAACAGATTGTAGATTACCTCTGTCAGAACTGCAAAAAAATTTTCAGGTCTGAAATACGGCAAGTTACCATCAACTACATGGATTTGGTAGCACATAGCCAGCACCAGTAGGTATCCTAACAGAGGACTACAAAGAGAACCAAGAAACTCCAACACCCCTCTACTGGCTTGCTATTAAGGAAACTTTAGCCAGTGACTTCTGTAGTAAATCTATTCTGTAGTGATTGCCCTGGATTGAATTAGCAGCACATTACACCAGACAGGAGGCATTCAAGTGCACATGAAAATTGGGAGCTAATCCCAACATCTAAAAGAGCTGTTCCTCACCTCATTTATTGCATCAATTTCCTAAGTTTTCCAGAATGAAGATGACACTTTAGAAAATTACATAAATCAAATTTACTGCAGTTTCCCCAGTGCTCAACGTTAACAACAAAAATTTAGGATAGCTGCAAGCATTAGGGCAGGATGACAAACATTTTTAAGATAATATATCCATAATTTTTAGTATATGTACAGCACTGAAAGCCCTTAGGCAGTTAACACTTTAATTAAATTCAAGAATTGACTTGTACCTTCCTAATCCTCCTCGGAAAAACAAGCTAACAAAAGAATTTCAGTCCCTGTCTCCAACAGGCCTTTGTGTTTTCTAACTGTCCAACTAAAATTACTGTGATCTATGATCTACCCTGCAACAACTGCTAAGTTGATGATTCCTCTCTCTCTTCAACTAATCCTGGTGTCTAAACTGTAAAATTTTCTACACAACCACTACTAGGACTGGGAAACAGGGAAACATCACATCCAAGTCAGTTTTTAAAAAAATATTTTTTAAAGAAACAAGCAAGTATTTAACACCAATATGACGATAACCTTTCTATATGTTATTAACATAAAATTTTTTGCAGTGTATTTTCATTTATGACTTGAATTACTTTAGAAGTATTTCTTTTATCATAACTTGCTGTTAGGCAGGACGTGACAAATTTTCATCAGTCCTAATCAAGAGAGTAGTGAAAGTACAAATAATTTAAAGGGTATGCTCTCTTTTATTTCAAGCTGTCATACTAGGAGAATTTTAGACTTCACTGTGCAGGTAAGCAAGCAGTGGAACAGATTGCCCAGAGAGGATGTGAGGCTTCCCTCACTGGAGATAGGCAAGAACTCTCTGGATGCAATCTTGTGCCATGTGCTCTGGGATGGCCCTGCTGGAACAGGGGGGTTGGACCAGATGACCTCTGCGGTCCCTTCCAACTTGGCCCATGCTGTAATTCAGTGAAGAGTGAGAGGAGTCCTCCCCAAGCAGAGGAAGGAGCAGCAGAAACGTCTGAGGAACTGACCACAACCACCATTCCCCTTTCCCCTGTGCTGCTGAGGGGCAGGAGGCAGAGAAGAGTTAAGCCCAGGAAGAAAGGGGGAAAAGGTGTTTTTATGTTTTGGATGCATTATCCTACTCAGATGTGACTGGTAATAAATGAAGTTGATTTCCTCAAGACGAGTCTATTTTGCCCTTGATGGTAACTGATGTGTTTGCACTGGGACACGCAAACAAAGTTGGACTTGACTTTACTTACTGTAATGCTAATATTTAAACATTATATCCTGTAAATTAATAAGTAAATAAACTCATTTTGAGAACTACATTGTTAAATGTAATGTACTATGAAAACAGGAATAGGGAATAATTAGATTTAATTTCATATTACAAAGTTTAAAAGTTGAAATTAAAGTAGTAAGGATTAAATTATCCACAAATGCAGATATGCTGTGAAAATCTGAGGAATATTTACTGATTTTCACAAAGATTTCCAGCTTGTGTGTTTAATACGTTTCACATTTGAAAAGGTAATGCTAGAGTAAAATACTACACAGATGTTGTATAGTACTTCTTGTGAGTAGGGAGACAGTTACCCCAAATTCAATGAGAATCTCATTTTTAACAATCAAGAACACAGAAACATATATTAGAATAAATGTATATAAGCATTTTTATGTGGGAAAACTTGATGACAACTGAGGTTTTTGATATTATGTAGTTATAGGTGAACTAAAACTGGTATTTTGAGATAGATTAATAGCTTTTAAAATCTTGATTAGCAAGGTTTTATCATTCATGTATATCCTTGAAAACAAATCCTCACCACATCTGTCAAAATTTGGTAGGACTAGATCACTCCATCAAGAGCTCACAGAAACAAGATAATATACTCCAGAAACAATTTGTGAAAAACTCAGATCCATATTTCATATCTGCCACAAAAGCTCATCAGAGTAATAACCCTCCTTCTCCTGGGTGTTATCCTACCATCTGCTCCTCTATTACTTATCTTTATTTTGCAACTAATTAACAGCATAATCTTCTAAATTCAGCAAGTTAATTATCATTATTGTGGTCTTTGCAGCATCATCAGTCCTTATGAAGTCTTGTCTCTCCACCCCCAGAGAACATATGAAAATGAAGTAGGTTGTGAGAGGGTCTGTTTCTTGAGAGTAGGCTCATTAGGTGTTTGCTGATTAGCTCGGCATGCAGAGAGACAGGTCAGAAGAATTCTGCTGAACACAAGGTCCCATGCCGGGCTCCAGCAAGTTAATGTCGGTTTCTGAACATTTGCCAGGCTGCCCTCTGTCACTTCTCAGTAGAAACCTCCTGCAAAAATCTACTGGTTGCCTACTGAGTGCAAGGTATTTTTCAGATTGTGACAAAAAGTTTTGCATGAGAAGGAAGAGATCGAGGGAAACATTCCATATTAAAGCAATTTTGAAATTCTTCAGAAACTTCTGCAATCCATGCTGAAGAGTCTGAATGCTAAGTTTGTACCCACAAGCTGCACACTCAAAAAGGATGTTTTACAGCTGCAACTGAAGGCTCATATTTCATACACAGAACGCATACAATTACAGATCGTCTCATAAGAACATCAGAAGCAATTCTACAGTTATTTAGAATAATGTATCCTTATCTTAGTGAGGAAGTTTTTTTTGAGTTTTGAGTTTTTTGGCTTTTTTTTTTAAGATATGTATTGCATCTACTTTTAAGCCTCTCTAAAATTCCACAAAACTGACATACATGTGGTTTTACTAAAGTATGTGAAAATTAGTTTCTTTAGCACACCGACAAACAGAATCATGTCAGAAAAACTGACAATTCATATTAAGTGTGCCACAGAAATCTGAAGCTCATTTTCACTCCTACTGAATGCCATTCTTGGTACAAGACGTAAGAATATTTCCAAAATAAAAGCAGTAAAAGACAAGCTTGTGTCTGAATAAAATCTCTAGTCATTTTTTACTTCAGTTCTACAAGTAGTAAGGAAAAAGGATCCAAGAATGTTCAAAACTATAGTAACAGTGCCTTTCACAGCTGTGAATGGATCAGCTCTGTTCACGACAATAATTCAATATTGCGGAAATAGAATTAAAAATGCAATCTGATTTCATGCAATTCTTCTACAGCACTGAAACACATGAAGCACTGTGTATGTTTCTGTGGTGAAAAAGACCCTAAGATTGTGCTTAATGCACTCTTTCACGTAATGTCAGGTGTTTCAGTTGAGAGCCTCTTGCAATAATGCCACCAATCCTAAGGATTTGGCCCACTGCTCAAAGAATTTTTAAAATTTTGTCTGTCATTGCTTTTATGTAGTTCTTTTTTTATGTCTATCTTTTCCTCCCAGTTATTAGTCCTTGCAGTTGGTATACATTTTTCTATCTGCTATTTTACTCAGTGAACTTGTTCCCACGTACAGCTGTTCCTCTATGGAATTGATACAACCATTTAATGTCAGGCAACTTGAACAGTAACCAGAGAAAAGACCCTTTCAGCAAAGAACAAAGAGTTCCAGAGGTGACATCTCAGTAACTTGCTTTGCATCACTAACCAAAACTGTTATGCTGATGGAGTTTGACACTTCAAACTGAAAACTTTAACAAACATAGAAATAAATACATAGTTTTGATTACTATGCATTAAATTTAGACACTCTAATAAAAAATCCTTTCAAATGCTTTAAGAGAGACCATTTGCAAAGGTAAGAAGTCTCCAAAAGCTGTCCATTGTGGGAAAAAATTCTCAGCAAGTACCTTAATTCCTTTATCCTTAAAGAGTTTTACGACTTCCAGGACAGCTGAAGAAAAGTGTTAACTATGCTAGAGGAAGGCATCCTATGTCTGCTACCTACATCTCCTGCCAGTTATTTTAAGTTTTAGATTTTAGAAACTAAAATATCAATTTGTTTTACTAAAGTCCATTCACAAATTTATAAAGAAATATATTTCTTCTTTGTACAATTTGGCAACTCGTAAGGAAACAACAGGTACTCATCAAAATAAAAATGTGTTGTTCTCATGTTAATAAAATATAGAAATTAAGTTATCTAAATTCATATTTAAATTTCAGAGCATTAGGAAACAAGCACTACAGTCTCTAATTTGACTTTTATCTAAATACTTCTCATGTTCACTTTAAAAAAAAGTCAACACAACAGTAGCCTTTTGTAAGCAAGTAAGAGTGAAATGAATGGTTGTAATGAGGAATGAAATCAGAGCACAAAGTTATTTTCTTACTATAAATCTCTAAAATGCATTAGCTCCTTGAAATATGCAGAAATAGCCTCTGCACACAAAAGCACAAAGCACAAAAGAAAGTGCCTGGTTTGTGCCAGGTATTTCATCCGAAACAAAGAGCTGCACCTTCTACACAGGACAACTCTAGATCTGATAACAATGCAACAACTTGGTCCTATTTCACATTAAATTTACTACAACCAGTTCTTCAGGAATTTCACTCAACCTCTGAAGTTATTACATCTGTGCCAACTTGGAATACCTTGAAATAATATTTTGGTATGACAGTAGAAAATGCAGAACACCATAATAGCAAGTATGGTCTTTCAATACAGGAGAGGTTCAAACAACAACTGCCAAAACCAGATCTGATAAAATCCTTCAGAGATACAAATAAACCATATTAACTTTCCAAACTCTGCATCCCATATAGTACCACACTTACTTAAATACCCAAGGAAGTTAGGGAAGCTAGTTAGAAATCTATTCATGCATGGTTTTTCTATTTGCTATATATTCTGTTCTTATATTTTATAATGCAATATGAAAAAATCCATGAGATTGCAATGTCCATCTATAAAGAACAACAAATACTTTCCTCAAATAATAAGTAAGAAATAAAGCAGCAGCCAAAAAAATTCCAAATATCTATACTCCTGGGAATGTTGCAAATGGAACATCTCAGCTTCACCCCTTCATCTAGCTTTTTGTTCAAAATACACTAAGAATACTATGCTGACAGACTTCATAGGTTCATAAAATTGTTTAGGCTGGAAAAGACCTTTAAGATCAAGTCTGACCATTAACCCAGAACTGCCAAGTCCACCACTAAACCATGGCCCTAAGTGTCACATCTCCATGTCATTTGAACACCTCCAGGGACAGTGACTTCACCACTTCCCTGGGCAGCCTGGTTCCAATACTTGACAAACCTTTCCAAGAAGAAATTTTTCCTAAATATCCAATCTAAACCTCCCCTGGTGCAACTTGAATTGTTTTCTCTCACTCTATCAGTTGCTATATAGAAGAAGCCAAGTCCCACCTGGCTACACCCTCCTTTCAGGTAGCTGTAGAGAGCAAGGAGGTCTCCCTTGAGCTGCTTTTTCTCCAGGCTGAACAGCCCCAGCTCCCTCAGCCACTCTTAAAAGGACTTTCTCTCTAGACCCTTCACCTACTCCACTGCCTTTCTCTGGACATGCTCCAGCACCTCAATGTCTGTCTCACAGTGATGGGCCCAGAACTGGACACAGCACTCAAGGTGTGTTTTGACCACTGCAGAGTACAGGGGGACAATCCCTGCCCTGGTCCTGCTGGTCACATTGTTGCTGGTTCTGATACAAGCCAGGATGCCACTGGCTTTCTTGGCCACCTGGGCACTGCTGGCTCACATTAAGCTGGCTGCTGGCCAGCACACCCAGGTCCTTTTCCAACAAGCAGCTTTCCAGCCACCCTGCCTGCAGCCTGTGGCACTGCCTGGGATTGCTGTGACCCAGAAGTGCACCCAGATTGCTGCACCCTGAAGTGCAGGACCTGGCACTTCACCATGTAGAACCTCATTCAAATGGCCTCAGCCCACTGATTCAGCCTGTCCAGATCCCTCTGCAGAGCCTTCCTACCCTCCTGCACACTAACACTCTTGCCCAACTTGGTGCCATCTGCAAAGTGACTGAGGGAGCACCCATTCCCTTGTCCCAAACATGGATAAAGATACTAAGCAGAACTGGCTCCAAGACTGTGCCCTGGGCAACACCACTTGTAACTGCCACCAACCAGATTTAACTCCATTTATCATCACTTTTTGGGCTCAGTCACCTAGCCAGTTTTTTTACCCAGCAGACTATATCTGTCTAAGCCATGAGCAGTTTCCCCAGGAGAATGCTGCAGCAAACAGTGTCAAAAAGGCTTTAGTAAAGTCCATGTAGACAACACTGGCAGCATTTTCCTCATCCACTAAGTAGGTCACCTTGTCACAGAAGCCAAGCAGGTCAGTCAGTCTGCCTGTCATGGATCCATGCTGGCTGGATCTGAATCTGGCTATTCTGTGTGTGCTAGGACGATCAAGATCATCTGCTCCATGACGTTCCTCAGTACAGAGTCAAGCTGACAGGCCTGCAGTTCCTTGGATCCTCCTGCCAGTCCTTCCTGAAGATGAGCATCACATTTACTGACTTCTAGTCACATGGGACCTCCAGTTAGCCAGGGCTGCTGGTAAATGATTTAAAATGGCTTTGCAGAGCTTCTTCCCTAGGTCCCTCAGTACCCTTGGGATCCCATCCAGCCCCATAACCTTCTGTATTTTTAGTGCTGTAGCAGGTTGGATTACAGAGGCTTTGCTCTCCTCCATATGCCTGTCTTCCAACTCAAGGGGCTGGGTACTCAGAAAGGAACTAGTCTTAGTATTAAAGACTGAAGTAAAAAAAGGCATTAAGTACTTCTGCTTTTCCTCACCCTTTGTCACTATGTTTCCCCCCACATGCAATAAAGGATGAGATTCTCCTTGGACCTCCTTTTGTTGCTGATGTACTTACAGAAATATATATTTAGTTATCTTTTACAGCAGTAATCAGATTAAGTTTTAGCTGGGCTTTGGCCTCACATAACTTCACAATATCCATGTAGTCCTCCCAAGTTGCCTGCCCCTTCCTTCCACAAGTCACACACTTCCCTTTTTCTCCTGTGCTCCAGCCAAGGCTCTCTGTTCAGCCAGGCCAATCTTCACTGCTGGCTCATCTTTCAACACGTGGGGACAGCCTGCTCCTGCACCTTTAAGACTTACTTCCTAAAGGATGTCCTGGACCCCTCTGCCCTTCAGAACTGCCACCCAACATGAAGTGGCCATAATAGGCAAAAGGACACAGGACGTGTTCCAGTGTTCAGCCAACTTAAGCTTACCAATAAATCCACAAATTGCAGTATACCATTAATACATGAAACAGACACTGTTCATTTATTAAATTTCAGTGTAATAGCTTATATTTCAACATAAAATGTGAACAATGAACAAAATGAAAAGCGAGCTGTAAAACTAAATATTGTCTTCTGTTGGCTTAACCAGGAACACAAGTGAAAAATAAACCTGGTTAGCAGACCTTCACAGAATTTAGTCTGCAGCAAGCAAAATTATTTTTAAGAGAGACATGAAAAGAAAGGGTTTGGTAACACAAAGATTTAAATTAAAAAAATTGAACTTTGCAGTTAATAAACCATCACATATCTGCCAATACATCCCATGGTACAGTGAATTAGTCTTACTCTTGGAGGTTTTTCTACATAAACATTAAGTTTCTCATTAAATTGCTTTTACTTTCAGAGGGATAAGAAATTAGGTTTTTTATTTTTGTGAATAGGCAATATATAAAAGTAAATGAGCATAAGAAATATACATAATTCTGATATTCCTGAATTCTGCTCATGCTTCATATTAAGCAACAAGGAAATACTGCAAATACCCTTTTTACTGTCTCACTTAAAAAAAAAAAGACAAGCAATCACTGAAGTGCATATATTAGCTAAATTGTAACAAGAAGGCTAATGAATGTGTTAAATTTTAAGTCTAATGATCTTTGTTTTCCTTTGCATTTGAGTGATTGCTTCCTCCAATGTGAGATCAAAGTCTTCACCACATACATGTATTTCCTTTCTGCCTTTAAATCATTCTAAGAGCAAATCACTCAGATTATGTTTAAAATCCTAATTTTTTGCCCATCTAAAATTTGGAACCAATTCCTCCTGGGTTTCAAACAGAATTAAGAGTGTGAGTCTTCTGACTCTAAAACATGTTCAGCTTCTAAGAAAACAGTTCTTGTTTTCACTTTTTTTACATTTTTCTCTCCTGGATTTAAGGTAAATTAATTTTGTAAGAGCTGGTTACATTTAAGTATTTTCTGAGGTATTAAAGATTGATTTTCCCATTCCAAGAAGCAAGGATGCACAGAAACAGACCTTCTTCCCTTATGTCCTCCTCTACACTATTTCAAAAGTCATTGTGTTCAACAGAGCAGGGAAATGAAAGAAGTGAGAGCATTAGGCAGTCAGTGCCCCTCTCCACAGCAGTTTCAGAATTTGGTGAAGGTGGTACAGGTGTGCTCACTCTACTGGAATCCCTCACCTCCAGAAAAACTAGAATCACTGGTTTTCATACTGTGGCTTGAGAAAACAGGTAAGGAAAGAAAGGTTTAGATATCTAAGAATGTTAAGGGCATCCTCCCTTACCAGTATCAATGCAGAAAAATCTATTTTATCTAGCAGGTGCTCCTGATTTCTCTTCTAGCACAAAGTAAGAGCTGAAGGAAGAGGAACACTATTTCACAGGATAGATACTGTTTATGGAGGCATCTTGTAAATATATAAATAGGTTAATTATCGTTTAATAATAGATTTTCTATTGCTTTAGAACACTTGGAACAAACAAGACAGAAAAATTAAAAAAACAAAAGCAACTGCCTAATGCTGCATAAAATATTTCAATAAATTCATTAATTCAAAGTACCACCATAAATGGTAACTAATATTAAGTAAAAAGAACAGCCCCCCAATCAAACAAAAACCAGAACAATTTTTTGCTTGCTTTAGGCATTTTCCAAATAATCCTCAACTCCCCCCAAAAACACTCAACACAACAGAAACAACCTCCACACAGAATAATTTGTTAACTACATAAGTACTACATGTCTAATTGCGAAACTCGCCAGATGGACTATATTCAGTTGAGATTCTGAAAACATTTAAAAAAAACCCATATTTTTCTTAGTTTTTTAAGAAGTAGCATTCTTTTGGGAGGAAATATTCTGCTTCTCTGAAGGAAGTGTTCACATGCTACTAATCTTGTCTATCTTTCTCCCAGCTAGCATTTTTGATCCTCTGGTACAAGAAGAAGGAGTTTAGTTAGAAATTTAATTTATTTAAAAGAATGACTAAAAATAAGATCAAAATGACCATTAAGAACAGAACTAACATAGGCTGGAATTGGAAAGAACTGTAAAATAAATGCAGCTGTTATTTCTCTGTTTTTATTAAATTTGTACTTGCAGAATTTAGACTAGTAAAAGAAAACTAAAGCTGTTTCAAAAAGCAATAGAATTTAATTAATTTCTCAAGTTATTCTTCTTGAGGAATAATGGAGTTTTTCACTTACCAATTTAGCCTCAGACTGCACTGGCTGTGGGGAGGAAGGCCCTGGGATTCCTGGGATACTAGGCACCATGGTGACAGGTCTAACAAGCTGACCAGATAAAGTATAAAAATGAAGAAAACCTGAGTATGTTATCATAATAGAGAGCATTTGACAGCACTACCCTCTGAAGCCAAAACAGCTATCAAGGTGCTTAAAACTAAGTTCTATGCTGCACTTATGCAAATCTGCTCCACTTTCAAATTAATATAGCATCATGCTTACTTACTGGAACTGCAGCAGGGACATGCACATTAGAATTTGTGATAGATGCAGGAATAGCAACAGGCATGGTTTGTCCATTAGGAAGATGTAACAGCAGAGGAAAAGGACCTGGAACTGGACTGAAAAAGGAATGAACTATATAAAAGAAAACTTATCCAGAAAGAGAACAAATTTACACATTATTTTAAATCGGTTTGTTTTTTTACAGGTGTAATGCATTATTTATTTGGAGATCAAAAATATGAACTTAGTGATGTGGAGAACATGGCATTATATCTCACACGTAGTGATAAGTCCAATGTTTCATGTGTAGTAAAGCACCACATTATACCAAAGCATCTCAAATTCATATATTGACTGTAGAAACAGTAACTGAAAGTAAGTCAGATTTTCAAATTTTGCAAGAAAATGTTTTACTAAGATCCATGTAACTTACACTATTGGTCTGTTAGATGATGGAGCTTGGGTGATAACAGTGCTAGAAGTTGGTGAGGGTATTGCCTGCTGAATAATAACACTTGAGTCAGAACTCGTGAGCAGTACATTAGGAACCTGCAGCGATGCTGGACGAACTATTGTTGATGTAGGCTGTGCAGTCTGCTGCAGTGACACTTCCTGAGGAAACATAAAGCTTCATCAGTTTGTAAAATACAATTACAGACCACTAATTCCAACTGTTAAATGAATGCAGTTTGATGGAACAAATCAGAATTTCTGTAACATTAGAATCAGTTACACAATTAAAAACATTAAAAAAAAAACCCTCTGGATAAATCAATTAAACCACCAAAGTAAAATTGTTTCAACAACAGTGATTTTAGTTTTATGACAAACCTGGCTCAATTTATGCTAAGGCTACTATTCTTATTACTTCTAATTCAGTTTTGATCAGATTTTCATATTTTTCCCCCAGAAACCCATGGTACTACCAGCACCATCATGTTTACCCACACTCCGAATAAGGAAAATGTTTTAAGGTGTCCTTATGTACATTTCAGTTTCAGTCCATTGTTCTGGATTTAAACAAGAGAAACAAGACATTTATGGTCCAGCAAAAACAACAACAATTTTTTTTTGAGCCTTTATCTGTAGCTCTCCAACTAGAGTGACAAAACTACTTGGAATGTTATATTTAGAGCTCTGCAAAATATATGCATATCCTGATGCAGAAAAAAAATATTTGAGCACAGAAATTAAACTTCCCTAGAAGTTTAATAAAGAGTAGACAGAAATCCCTATAGCTCTTAGCTTAGCAATCAGGTAAAGCACATGATCAACTGAACACTGTACCTGTATTTGCTGTTTCTGAAAACCCAGAAAGGCCTTACTGTAATCAATGCCTTCCTTCTCAGGAAACCCTTGATATTGCCAGACTTCAAATTTACCTTTAGACAGTCTTTTTTCCAAGTTATTCTTTTGACAATGGCTACTGCAATCAATGACACATAAAACCACATTCTTAAGACCAGCAAACTTCAGTTGCTCTGCTGGTAAACTGTAATTCAAAGAGAACATCTCTATACCTGTGCCACACAGACTGCACCGATTATTATTTCTTTTGAATGAAGCTTGAGTTTTGAAAATTCATCTACAAAGCTTTAAGTAGTAAAGTCTGAGCTCTCTTAGCAGATTGCTTATCTTTTCATATATTAATGCACAAATGTGTGAGATCCTCTGAGCAATTCATAGAACTGTAAGCTTGCTGGCAAACAATGGGCTTTACAAAAGAAAATACTTTAGATGATGAAATCTTCTCCCTGCAAAAGCTCAGAGGCTAGATTTGTCATCAGAGTTCACTAGTTCATTCACACTTTTTCCCAAGGGACCTAAAAGACTATTTACAGTGAATGAGAGTTTTTGGAGAGTAACAGTGAGCTGTGTTGAGGAAAGTGAAATTGTTTTATTGGGGGGGTATAATGTTTGAACACTGCACTTAGCACTACAGATGAGCGTTCAGTAAAAAGTAGACAACCAGTAGAGAATTGTGGAAACAGAAAGAAAAAAAAAGCCCAATCATATTGTTAGGACAGGATGAAACACTTCTTTGCAAACAAGGAATTTGGTATAACATCTTACAGATCTTATTCAGGAGTCACAGGGAAAACATAAATGAAACTGAACTGCTTGACTGTGGGAAATTCAGAGTTCAAAATACCAGCTGAATCGTATGCTAGTATGAACAAGCTGCACAATTCAGGCAACATGCAAAATCATGGTGGTTCTTACATGAGAACAAAGAGTACAAGATTATATGCACACTTGATAAAGAATGGACCCTTAGAAGGGCTTTCAGAGAATCACAGATTGCTTGGAGCTGGAAGTGACCTTTAGAGACCATTCCAGTCCATCCCTTCTGCCACAGCTAGGAACATTTTTCATGAGATCAGGTTCCTCAGCGTCCCAATCAGCCTGACTGAGCACTTTCTGAATGCTGTCTAGAAGTCACTGGTGCGTCAGTACCACCTCCCACCTCTGGGCAAGCAGCTGGGACTGGTCTCCCAACTGCTGCTGCAGGTAACTACAGTACAAGTGAGCAAGTAAGAGATGGCATTCTGTGAATACTTCTTTGCTGTTCATTTTA
Source organism: Buphagus erythrorhynchus (assembly GCA_013400855.1). Taxonomy (NCBI): domain Eukaryota; kingdom Metazoa; phylum Chordata; class Aves; order Passeriformes; family Sturnidae; genus Buphagus; species Buphagus erythrorhynchus. The sequence continues at coordinate 81,661 of VZTT01049136.1, forward strand.
AGAGCTTTATTAATACATGTTCTAATAAATACTAAATGTAGAACTGGGTTTCTCCCTGGCTTGAACACCTATCAGGAAAAGGACAATCTGAAATTTTTAGACACAGTGTTCTATGGAAACCAGATTTCAGCAATAGTCAAAGATTAACGTACAAAATTCTGAAATAAATCTGTAAAATTCTGAAAATGGAAACCTCACGTACAATTGTTCCTGTGTTATTAAAGATGGCATATATGCTTTATTTACAAGTAACAGAAACAATCTTCAGCCATTAAAAGAACACGTTTACTCACGAGTATGTTTATACAGCTGAAAAAGTATTTAACTTCCTCTTTACACTAACTTGCTCTTGCTACACTGAAAAATGCATGCAGGTGCCTGTTACTGCAACAACATGGCAAAAATATAAGCTGCAGATTTAAGAAGTTTGGCTTTAAAGGAAACTGACATTTTATAAGCACATAAAAACAAAACCATAGGCCAAACAGTCTGATGGAAGATTCTAATTCATCACTAATGCAAGTATAAATTTTGTCTGGAATAAAATACATTGCAAATATATTCCACTAAAGAACAAGAAAAATAAAGTCGAATTTGTAATCATAAGATTAAATGAAAGTGACCTTACCTTCACCTACCTTTCCTTACAGGACAGAAGTTTAAGCCCACCCAAAGGTACTAGACTTATTAAAAGGACTTCTTCAATTCCTGTAATTCCTATTCTTGAAACTAAAACCCACTGAATGGGAAATTACAGAACAGGATGGTTACTTTAAGTGTTCTCTGATGTGCATAATTGCAAGTGTTTTCTATCTAAAAGCAAATTTCGTGCAGTAACTTTCCAATGCTATCAAAAATGCACAGAATTCTTCAGAATTCATTTCTACAGAAATGTAGAGGGCCAGAACTAATACTGTATTTGATTATTACCATAAGAAAACAACTGGTTTTAAAGTAATTAAATTACTTGGCAACAACTAAGCAACTTTTAAAACTCTGTTGAGGGTCGCCCTTTTAAAGTACTGTTAATAAACAACTATAATGTTTGATAGCTCTTATTATTACTTTAGGGCTTAAAGACTTTATACACTTCTAATGATATCTCAGTCTATTCAAAGCAAAGTATCCACTCTTACTGAAGCCTAACAGCACTCATGGAACTCTCAGAAAACTAGGAAAATAATTAAGAGTACTTTTTTAAGACTCTCCAAGGAATTATTTTGACAACTACAAAGACAATTAGAACTGCCTTGCACATACATTAATAGGCTGTAATTATTTAAGGCCACTAAAATATATGCAGCCACCAAAATGGTTACAGTGGCACATGTAAAAAAATCCCTTCTCTCCTTCAATACATTTGCAGAATGAGAACACAAAAATCTAACTGAGCCACACTGCTCACATTCCTCAATGCCTGCAGGTCACGTTGAGCTGTACACTGCAAGCAGCACCCTCAGCCTGGCTCAGCTTGTCTCTACAATCAGACATGAGAATGGCACTGAGCAGCAGCACTGTCACAGTGACACACCGGAACTGCATCGTCACTGAGACAACTTTATAAATACTGCCAAGCATTGAGACAGAATTTGCACTTGTAATGATGCTAATGAGATACTGAACCACTATTATATGAAGATAGTAATATTATCTTCTGCCAAAGATAGATTACTTGGAATAAGTATTTGCAGCAAAAAAAAAAATAAACTAACCTCTGAAATAAAGAAGACTTAAGATCTGGACTATGATTCACTTAATCCATGCAGCTCCTTAAATACATTCTTTTAAAATGCTTTTACTATTTTTGAGACTGCATGATAGCCTTGATTACCCACGATTACTCATCCTTGCTAACTAATGAAACTCAGAAAAGCTTAGTAAGGACAAATCTTAATTGAAACTCTTTTCAACTGCTGTCACACACTTAAGGTTGTTCTCACATTAGTTCCTCAAGCAGTAGAAGAGAAAGAGCTGAAACCAGAGAGGTTCAGACTGGATCCAAAGAAAAACTTTCTGCCCACAGAAACAGCCCAGTACTGGAGCAGGTGGCACTGAGGCTGTGCAGCCTCTCTCCCACAGATGTTTCAAGACCACACTGTGCAAAGTGCTGAGTAAATTGGTCTGGTCTCAGAAGTAATACCTGCTTTGAGCAGAAAGTTGGATCAGGAAATCCAGCAGTCCCTTCCAACCTGAATTACCTGTGACCCTAAAAAGTCTTGCTGATTTCTGGGAGTAAGGCACCTAAGCCCCTCAATACACAGACTGCCACTGAAGATGCACATAAAGACTGACTAGAGCAATCTCTATGCTTTATTATGGTCTGCTCCTAATGTTTGTATTTATTGAAGACTAGAAATAATTAATTCACTGATTTGCTTCATTTTCTGTGCTTCAAGAGAACTCGACAAGATGAAAACACTGCAAGTCACATACTGAAGTGATTATTACTAATGATGATGCATAAACAGGAATAAAGAGCCCTTTTTGTCTCTTCTAAGATAGCATAAATCCTAAATCTTATTTCTTTTCTGGCTTTATTGGATGGCCAGCTTTACTGTAAGCAAAGAAATTATTCCAGCTGAAGAATTGAACAAGTTACCTATATATCCACCAGAATGAGGCAAATGAAAACTCTCTTCCTTTCAACTAGCTAAGTAACGCGGCTACCACAATATACAATAAATTTACAGATCATCAGAAAGTCAAAAAATAAATTCCAAAAAGAGAAAAATAAAGGTTCTAACCTTTTCATCATTGGTAGTAGACTCTGGATGAGGTAAAGGACTATCTTGATGAGTTGTCTCTACAACTGAAGGTTCTTCAATTTTATTTCTTATAATTGGTGTTGCAAGAGGAGACAGATCTAGAGGCATCTATGAGAAACAATATAAAAAAAATTAGTCAATGTTTAAAAAATTAAACCAAGCAAGAAAAGATAAATAACTGAAGAGAAAGATCAGCCCATTACAAGACAGAGGTGCTGATGTTTTAAAGATCTTGATGCACATGATACCAGTCAAGGCTACATTAACAGCACCTAAATGAACACCAATCTTCAGTAACACAAATTTCTTTCAACACCAATGTCAGACCAAATATTTTCTTCTTGAGAATTAAAAACATTCCTAAAGTTTTCCATTTCCCAGGGTCCTAAGAAAATTACAGCTGCGGAAGGACTGTGTTACAGTTTAAAAAAATCGCAGCTAAATTAAAGTATTATCCTTCTTTATATTATATCTCATGCCAAAAAGCACAAAATCCTAACCACATTTCCAAATTGAGAAAGTTAGTATGGACAAATTTCAAGCTTATTGCAGCTAATAATTATTGAAAAAGCAAATTTTTTATTACTACACAAGTAAAATTCACCAGGAAATCTGGAATGCCCTAAAGAAACTGAGCTACAAAAGTACTTAAAACAATACTACAGATTTGAAAATCTATATTCCTGACTAGTCTGCTATCCAAATACTTTTGGAAGGAATTTCCCTCAAATAAATTTTTCCAAATGCTTTTTTTTTTTCAATTAAATTCCTAGTTTTCCTGTGCAATATATTACTAATAGACTAAGAAGACTGTAATAAGTGGAATCTCTTCTCATACCACACATGACTATGAAATACTACAGGAAAAACTCAACTACCAATCCCCTAGAAAGGGTACTGTTATGGCACATTTTTCCACACTTTGCCATGATTGTTTATATATATAAATCATCCAGAGGTACGGCAGGACTGTGTTTTTTCTTGTAACACAGAGGGTAGCTTGGAAAATTAGTATCAATTAAAGAAATAAACAAAATGTTTAAAATACTTTGCAATACATATAACCTTCTCCAAGACACTGGTGAACTATACAGAAAATACAGTCTTGGTAAATTAAAAATCAATTTTAGCACATGTCATGTTATAAAAACAGTCAGCATACAGCAACTAAAAAAAGTAAACTTATAAATCCATTATTTGATACAGTTTTGGCTACAAAGCAAGGGTGAGGCTTAGTCAGGAATGGATAATAATCCATCCTATTTACAAGCACCTCTCAAAATTTTTACTGAAATAAAGAAAATGAAGCTACTGATTCTGCAAAACCTATATAAATGAGTATAAAACCATTTGCAATCACTACATATATAAGTCAACCTGATAATCAACTATTATTCAAAGGGGACATTGAACAAAATTTTTAGGCTCCTAATCAGGAAGCACTGAAATAAATAACAAGAGTTAACACTTTAATGCATGGCAAGTTCCTCACAAAAACATGAAGGTGCTAAGCAGATACAGTTCAAGTTTCTTATATTTCAATCTGTACATAAAAAAATAAGTAGATCTTTATTTTGTAATCAATAATTTCTAGGCAATAGTGATTTCAACATTTAATTAATATAATCATAACCAAATTACTGACACTTCTTTAAATTTAGTCAGTACTTAATTCTCATTATCATTATGACTGATTCTTACAGTAACATCAGTATTTCAAAACTAATCAAAATGATCAGTGTTCACATACTATTGTTTTCACATGGGTTTTTCTTTCTGCTAAAAACTCTTTATTTTTCAGACTTCTTTTTTGCTTATTCAGGACCTAAGAAAATTTCAAATCAAAACTGGTGGTTAACTTCAACAGATATAGGATCATATATGATTAGGACAATGTGTCCCATTGTCACTGCTAACTATGCAAAATCAATCAGGTAAACTAACCTTCAGAAGAGTAATCACAGATTTGTATTCTCTACATACAACACATATAAGCAGCTAACATGATTATTGGTATAGTTTAGAAGGCAATATATAAATCCAAAGTTTGCTTTTTCAAGTGAATTTCTGATATAAAAAAGTAAAAGATCTGAGGAAAAAAAACGTTTTTAACATACTTTCTTAATGTCATCTTCAGAAGCCTTTTTAAACTCATTTTCAAAAGGACTTGCTAATTCATTGAATAAGCCCACTTCTTCACAGTTCTTCAAAAATCGAGTTGGTGTTGGTGTCTGATCTGAAAAGAAGTGTATAAAACCCCCACAATTTTATTTTTACAATACCATTTACGAACCTCTTTGTTGTAAATAATTTTCAGAATACAAACAAACAGAAAAAGAGGAGGAGGTGGCTGAGAACCCTCGGGCTGCGTTCTGCCCTGCGGGGAGGCAGCTGGAAGGCAAACTCCACCTGCTGGAGACAAGCACCCAGAGCCCGCAAACCACCGAGCCCCTGAGAACTCTGGCAGGGAACCACAGCATTTCTTTTGTGGCCATGAACCACAGGGAGCTATTATCAAGTGCACAGCAGGACACTTCAATGAGCAAGCAGACTATTTTCAAATAAAGATACAGACTACATGAAGACTTTTAATTAGAAAACAAATGAGAAAAGTGCACAGCTCAAAGCCAGTTTGCTTCTGTCTTTTCCTAATTTGACAACAGTAGTGATTACCTCCAAGTGCATGGAACTTCTAAAGGAAAGTGAGACTGTGCACAAGATTGTATTGATTCCTATGATGCCTCTGTATCAAGCTGCAATCATAACACTTCTGGCATCTGGGTGACCACTCCATGAAGCAGTTTCAAAAACATCTTTATATAAAATTCCTGTTAGTATATAAGTTTTCCTTATTCCACTGTTATTATCAGGTTAAAATTAACCACACTTGCCATGAGGTTATTTGCATTTATAATATCGTGAAGTGGTATGATTGTGTGGACTTTTAAGCCTGGTGTCTACAACAGCTCCTACACAGGAATGTGGCTGCACAGAGATGCTCTCATGGTTTCAATTTTAAACATCTGATTATTTGAAAGGTCCCTTTCCTTGTGGTGTAATTGACAAGGACCACATTTAGAATTTTAAAGAACCCAGAAAATATCTGAAAGTCTTTCTGAAGTTCATTTAGGCTGCTCCACCACTGAAAAAAACCCAGACACTGTAACTTCAGTATACGTAGCATATGCTATCTTAATTCAAAAACTCTCAAATTTATAATGCAATCAGTCATCCATTGGTGATTACTTCTGATCCCCAACAAAAGTTGTAATTTCTAAGGGTATAACATGAATTCAGAGGTGGGAATAAAGTATTCTAAATTTAAGCCTAAAAGATTTGATCTTTCTTCTGCTATCCCATCAGAAGAATAATCACTGATTCATTCTTCTAATATCACCATGATATGTAAAAGATGCTACATATTTTAAAATTTAAGAGACAGTATCAATGAATTAAAACTGAAATACATTTTAATTTAGTTACAGATCCTCTTCAGCATAGCCTTCATTAGCATGTTTTTACTGAATGCTTGTATAAAATTATCAATACTTAAATAATTGATTAAATTAAAGTATTTGGATTATGTATCATATACGAATAAAAATAAATTATGGAGAATAATACTGGCTTCAAATTCAGACACGAATTATGTAAGAAAAAACTGCCTAAGCACACACTGCAGACAAGTGTAGTGAAGAAAGTGTATCACGTTCTCTTAATGTAAATCTATGCACTATGTACCAGAAATGCATAAAGCACATGCCCATTCCAGCAGAAAAGTGAACAAACTTAGTGAAAGTATATCCTTACCAGCCACAATGACACTATCATTACGAGCTGGACCAAATTTCAGTGTCATCTCATGTTTATGTTTATGGACAGCCAAATGATCCTCATTGGTAAAACGCTGCAGCAGAAAGTTTTAAGAAACTGTTGTAATTGGGAGTGTGAACACAACAAATGCCATACCACAAAAAACAATCTTTATAGCATGTAAAACTACCATTACTATGTTAAAAGGCAACCCTGTAAGGCAGATATATCTTGTTTCTTGGTCAACAGTACTATGCAGAAATATTTTAAATCTCAAATAATATTCATAATAACTAAATATACCAGAGAAATTTCAGTGTAAGTACCTGCATTCATGAAAAGTCCAAGATAACATTTCAGAGTGCTGCAGCCTCCATCAACCATCAGCAAACAGCCATTTGCTGTATTAATGGATCTTGCAATGTCTAGTAATTGATCACCACTACTTGATTACTGCATTGTGTGTATTACCACATTAATGAGAATTGATCTAATCACAAACTTCACTGCATTTAACAGCGTAAAGATAAAATATACTGTAGCTCCTGCCCCTGACCATTTACTACATAAAACAAGGGGCAGGTAGAATGGGAAACACTAGAACAATGCCAGACAACCTAAATGCTGTGAATGAACTAAACCTACTAGCATTTTAAAAACCTCTCAGGTTTGCTCGTTTCATGCATACTTTCCCCAAAATTTGGGGTATATGCTATAAAAAAGCAGTAAGGTGACAAACTAAGTGCTGCAAAAGACATATTCCTACTTCTACTATTTGTTTATTTTCACTATTTTGCTATGCATCTGTAGTTGTGGGTGAAGTTAGTGTTTCAGTTGACATATCTAAGAAAATGTTTCCCAAGATGCAGCTTTCCTAAAAAAGAACACATTTTACACAAAACACTGAAATTCTTAATTTTCTTTGTGAACATTTGAGCTCCAAATTATGTTTCTGTTTACACCTCACTGATTTCAGTCACTCCACATATATCTTAGAATAGATCCATGCCAAAAATCACCTCTCAGGAACTAATACATAAACTCAATTGACCTCAGAGGACAGTAATTCAGAATGCTTCAATGAGAAAGACATGTGCATGTGGAACTGTGGGGGAAATTAAAAATGCAGGATCATTGTAAGACAGGGTGAAACAGGCAAGGGACTTTTTTTTCCTTAGAACTCTATTGCCCATAGTTGCAAATGCCCAGCTCTTCATAATTCCCGTGCCCTATCTCTGTATACAGCATAAGCCAGAAATTCCTGCATTCTACCATGCTAAGAGACTTAAGTGTACCCTTCTGTCCTCACTAAGTGGTGGAGCAGCTCTTCCAGAGGGAAGAGGATGTCCAGAGCCTGACTCCCTCTCTGTTCTACAGTACGAAGCTGGCATCTGGAGAAGCCTTGCCCATTTGCTGGGACATGAACTTCTCTCTTCATCTTCCCTGCAGTCATGGGCTGCTGTAGACCCATGATGTGTCTTCTGTGAGATTTAATTACCAAAACTTCTGACAGTCTACACTGCAATGAGATTAAAACAGGATGGGGACAAACACTACTGAAGAGAAAGCAGTCCTCTTCTGTTACTTTTCATGTCTCTGAACATACTAGACACCTTAGAAACAAGAAATCTTAGTCCTCTTCTGCTTTAAATACAGAAGACTACATTAATATAACATTAATGCTGTCATTCATCATAAAAACTAAGTTTCAGAATAAAAATGAGAGTATTTTGAATTCAAAATCCTAATAAAACTAAGTACACAAATATAAAGAAAAACATCTTGTTTAAGAAATAAATTCTATATAAAGGCAGCAGCCATTATATTATGAAAAAAATCAGCTTATGAAATGTATTTTATACAAAGGATGCAGGGATGTCTATCTCATGCACCAGATAATGCAAATGCACTTATTTTCAGGTTACTAAATATAAGTGTTAAGACAGCTTCCTTTTAAGCCACCATCTCCTAAAACACTCCATAATATTTTTATCTTTCTGCTCACATTCACCTATGTATATATACACTAATGCTATTTACTAGAATACATTAAAACTACTAAAGGAATTGAAATATATTTTGTGGCATGAATATTGTTATAGTCTTCCTATACACAACAACATACATAAAATATCTGCATCACTACTAAATATCTGCAATCACCACAGCTATGAAGATTAGTGACAAGCAACCTTCACACTGAGCACCCCACCAACACTGAAATATTCTAGAAAATGCAGGTCCTGATACAAATTAGGTTGTTTCTTGATTATATTTCTAATGAAAGCAAGTAAAGCAGGGCTAACAAATGAAATTGTTTTTAGCACAGAAAGGATAATTTGCTTTTTCTTCTATGGATAGCATATTGGATAAATACATAACATGCTACAAATTCTTGCTTTTCAGCAAAACATAAATACGTTGTAGCAATTATAATAAGCCCCTTTTCTTCAATCCCTAAAAAATACATTTCACTGTTTTACTTTTATTTGAACAATGCTAATAACTTCAGTTCAGACCATTACCTGGCCACATCCAGGGGCAGTACATAAAAAGGGTTTGTCATCACTCATATTCCACAGGTCGTTGTGCTACCTGTATTAAAATTAGAATGGAACAAATTTTACAAATAATGCAATAAATTATCAATATATTAACATCCACAGACTATTTTAATATTCTATGGACAATAATTTCTGCCTTCTGACAACAGTAATATTCTAAATAGCCATGATTCAAACAGAGCATGGATTTCAAGCTCTGTCAGGAAGGTACACAAAAGCCACCACGGCAGTTTCTGAATGTACACCTCAATCAGAAATCCACATGTTCACATGTAACATGTTTAACTGCATAAAGTATCTGGAAACACAGTAAGAACAACTTGTCACTGAAATCAAATACATCGTAATAATGATCCAATTCTCACAGTTAAAAAGAGATCAAAGCAGCAGACAAGACCATGCAGTCAAGGTTCTGGTGCCAACAGGGGAGGAAGAAGTGTTCATTCCTTAGCCTTTTCACAATCTTTATTTAAAGCTCATCATTCGAGATTAGCTGGCACACAGCCCTTTGTGTAAACTGTTAACAAATTTAATTACAAAAACACGTACTTCAGTAATGTTTCAGCTACTAAATTACTGACAGGCTAAAAATACTTCAGAAAGAAATAAGATATTAATGATATTTGGTGCTGTTTTGCATACTCACCCCACATATTAATACACATACCTGCCAGATTTCACATATAAACCTGTTTCATAGGGCAAACTATCATATCCTCCTTTTCATGGCAATGAACTGTAACTAAAAGAAATATTAATTACTATGTATGCTAAAAATATAATAATGAATGATTTTGTAAAGATAAATGATAACATGTCCACTATTCACCCATGAAACACAACACTTTTTCAAAGAAATGGTTTACTTCAATACATCCTCTAATTAGTTGTGGCATCTGTGGCTTTACCCTGGAGGAATTACATTCGTTTTTAAATGAGTATTTGTATGGGGAACTAACAGTGTTAGTTCTGAACACTACTTAGATTGATGAAGCAAATAAAGATGTTTTTATGATTAAAGATCATAGGCAGAATAAATCAATCTCTTCCCCAGCGTGCTGGTCACATAGAGTTGCAAGGATTCTCCAATTGTCTAACCATCCTAAGAATGTACACTTCTGGTACACATCTGAGCATTAGATACAAGACATATCAAGTAAGCATAAGAAAATAATTTCAGACTTATTACCTCAGAGATCTGTAGGGAACACAGTATCTGATCCTTCTAGATGTACCTGTACAGTAAAAACATACTGTATATAGACTTTTTCGGATATTCCTTCAAAGAAGAGGAGATCTCAGTGTCCTTAGTAATGTACACCCAACAGCAAAGCAAGAAAAACATAATATGCAGGAGATTCTAAACTGTCACTTCTAAATATATATGTTTCAAGGAATGAGGATACTGAGCTGAGATCAGAAGTCAAGAAGAGATGAATGGCTGCTAGAAACTTTAGTCTTTGGCACTGACAGCTCAGGGAAACATTTACATCCCAAAGGAAGGATGCCAAAGCAAATCAGGGTTGAAGACTGCTCCGCTGTTCTCTGCAAAGAGTTCATAACCTGTCTCAAGTTTCTGAAGGAATGAAGTATTTTTTGAACTGTTCAAACTGTGAACCTGGTATTTTCACTAATAAGGAATATTAAAGAGATTATGGGCAAGTCTGAATACTCATGACTACGGCTTCAGGGTAAGAAATAAGGTCCTTATCCATGACACTTTAAGAGTATATCCTTACAATATGTGGAACTTCAAACAGTTAACAGCTATCCCACAAGTTTATTATTCTTCTTCAGCTATGCAACAATCTCATTTCTTTAAATGCAGGCTCAATCTAACAGAGTTAACTCTCAAGAGGAATTCGATTTTTTAAACCTGTAATCATAGGGCATTGTATACTTATTTAATGGCTATATATGCCAATATGCACATATGGATATGTATTATGGGTAGACAAGTAATAGCCATATCAGAAATGTCTAATGGTGGAAGAGACAACTATGATTTGGGTTTTTTTATCCAAAGCATGAAGATTTTGATTAACCAAAGTGCATGTAGGACGTTTTTTCCACTCTGTTACTGTGTCTTGCTGTCAGTCTCTGAGATGCAGTTTCAGCCATAAAATCTACTCACTTCATGCTGTCAGTATTTTCGTAGGTGAGAAGATGTAAATTTTTTAGGTCCATTCATTTTCTCTTTTCAAGGAACATTACCAAAGCTCATATTTGCATGTCAAGTTCTTAGCTGGTTCCATGTCTTAGTTTGTGAAGCCTGTGAATTTTGAACGTCTGATACACAAGTAAAAAAACCAATCCTTGTAAAAAGAAAAGCAGCCCTGTCCTTCTGGCAAACTTACTGGAAAAAAGTTGGAGATAAATTCATTTCCTCATCTTTGTAACATTATTTGACAGCAGGCCACATGGAATTTTGTGAGGTAATTCCTTGTAAAGAGATTCCGGATAACATCTGAGGAAAAAAAATTATGTTGAAGCACTGAAATTTTTGCACCTAAAAGAAAAAAGAAGTTCACTCGTGTTCTAAGCAAGACCTTGGACATTTTAAATCTAAACAGAAACTGGATCTGAAAGGATGGGAAAACAAAGGGGTCACATTCGTTAGTGCAGCCAAATTGGCAAGAACTGTATCTACCTATTACAAAGACAAACACAAGGCTTGCACTTAGAACAAATAACTCCATGCAACAGTGGAGGCTGAGGGGCAACTGGCTGTCAAGAAGCTTTGGGGCAGAACCTGCAACTCCTGGTGGACAACAAAACCAACACGATTCACCATCATGTCACTTATGGCACTGAAAGACAAGAGGCTGCTGGGATGAAGTAGCAAAGGCACAGCAATGAGATGAAGGGAAGTGATTACTGTCCTTTATCTGGCACTCAAAGACTACAGCTGAAGTGCCACATCCAGAGCTGAGCCCCTCAAGACAGCTGATGAACTTGATGCCTTAAGTTTTAAGTTTTTCTATTCTGCTTGGATGTGCTTTTCTGATGTGCTAGGGTGATGAAGACAAAACAGTCCTACTCCAGTTAAGAACTCAAGGACAGTTTCTTAAAACTTCAGGCCCTACCCTAAGCAAAAACAATGTGGAAAGAGGAGGGCAGGTTCATGCAAATGAACCAAAACCTATAAAAATGTGAGATTTTGTGACCAAGCCCTCCTTTGCTTCCATCTTGGAGCCATCCAGGCAGGGGCCACGACTGTGGCACTGATACTGCTAGGGTGTGGCCTTTTGTAGGCCTCACAATAAATACCCATTTTATTCCCCTTAACTTGGTGTGTAGCCTCTGCTCCAGCTTCCCTAGGCATCAAACTGGAGAGAAAACATCTGGGGCGCCATCAAAACAGTTAGGAGTCTGGGCTATTACATAACAAGAGGAAGCAAAGTTTGTTCAGAATGGAGGAGTGCTAAGGATCTGCTTGCTGTCTTAAACTATCTAATGTATTGATATAGAAAAGTCAGATCCAGATTTTACGTAGAGTACAATAAAAGGATGAGGTGCAACACTCACAAGAAACACCAAAAAAGTAACAAGCAAGTGTAGAGGAAGAGGAAAACAGGATTACAAAAAAAAATCCCATAGTGAGGGCTTGCTGAACACTGGAACAGGTTGCCAAGTGGGGCTGTGGAATCTCAGCCTTAGAGAAATTCAAAATTTGACTGGATAAAATTCTGAGCAATCCAAGATAACTCTGAAATTTAAAGCATACCATAAAGACGATATAGCAATGAACAGAGATGAACAACTGCAATGGACAATCCAAACTTGGGTAATGTTCTGACACCTTTAGAAGACTGTGTGGTCAAAAACCTGTTGCTGCTACAAAATACACACAAACCCCATCCTTTGCCTCCTCTTTTCCTTCTGGATTGCATGTTGCCTGACAGGGATAACAAAACTAACACAGAGAAGGCAAATTTTCAGAAAAAGAGTTTATAATTGCCACCCTAATTGCAAGTCTCTCTCTGTTGTAGACTGATTGCTTGAAGTGAGAATATCACAGTAAGAAAGAATAATTTAGAAAATACCCTGAAAATCAAAATAGCAACTTAGATGCTGTCTTGACAAAAAGACAGCTCACCCAATTACACCCAAATTGTTACAGCCAAATGAGAAATGTAATACATGAAGTGATAACCCTGTCACTAGAGGGGAATTACAGTCACCCTGGACTGTTACCAAGACAACAGCTAACACCTTATCCCATAGAAAAAAAGCTGGTTCCTGAAGGAATCCAATATGAGTGTGAAACTCCAGCCTTAACTCGTCTCTTCAGATAAAATGAACATTCAGTGAAATGATTCTTACTACAGCCCACTGAACCACAACTTTCTTCTGTAAGCTTCAAACCCTACATTCCTTTCAGCAGCATAAAGAAATCCATATGTAGAATTCTACATACACAGTAACAGCATCACAGCTGAACACAGGAAAAACCTGAAATAATCTTGACAGTATAATCAACTTCAGTACTAAAATCAGACTAATAATCTCACTTTTTTTGGTGTTTGCTCCATACTTTCAACACAAAAGTAAAACGCATTCACATCATGCCTATTTAAAATGTAGCAAGTCTCTCTTATGATGTTTGGAATGCACACGGTACTGTAAACTATATAAATAAGTATATATCCATCTTTAAAATATATATAATATGGAGAAATAAAAATGAGTCTGCAAGTAATTCACTAATATTTAAGGCAGTGTGCTTATTTAAAAAATAAAAATGTATCTATAAAAATGTCATATTAATATGTATCTAAATGCACTACAAAAATAGCTTCAACAATTATCTGCATATTTCCATAAGATTTTAACTAAACACCTTGGGTATGCTTGGTGGAAACTACTACTACATAGTCTCAGGCTTGCTTCCAAAATACCTTTCAGAAGACAATTTTACAAAGAACAGAAGCCTACGCTGACTTAAGCCATGTCTTGTTGGCTTATTTAACTGGTAACAATTCTTGTTTGCTCTTAATTGCCTACATATAGGAGCATGGAAACTACAAATGACAGCTTGTTTCAAAATTTTTCTACTGAACATTCAAGCAGCTGTTTAAAATGTGTGTGTGTATATATATATACGTATCAATAGTCCTGACAAAAACTTCTTCAAATTTGCTAAGAAAAGTAGTTCTTCACACATACCAAGTAAAGACTCACCAGACTTGCAGCTAAAGCCTCTACCTGTAGAAAGCAAGGCATGTGTGAAAAGACGTCCATGCCCAGAGCTGCTCACAGGCTGTGTAGTCTTACCCTGTGATTACTTATTTTAAGCACCGTAGCAATACACAGACTGCCCTCCTGTAACATCAGGGCTGAACAAACAGCACAGAAGAAAACTGCCAGAACTGAATACAGAAAAAACAGCTATGAAGACACATAACCCCATGAACAAACAAAAACCATAAAACTTCTGAAGGACAGCATTCTTCTTCTGGCCAACATGCAAGAAGAGATGCATATTCTCTCAAGTGTGTCACCCTCCTAAACTGGACACTCCACAGAGGACAATCTGTCAGTCTGCAGCTACAGCAGTAGCTGATTTATCTCCTACTGCTTACATGAGAAGCACACCCAAGCCTTGCAGCTACACTGACCACTTGCACGTGGCTCCAACCCAAGAAACATCGGTACATTCTGGTTTGAAAAAGCTGAAAGTTGGACAAAAGCTGTATCAGGCCACTGAGACAAGTCAGAATTATAGCAGTCCATCAGCATTCGGTCTCCTCTGAGTCCAAGCACTACAAAGTGCTTATGTTACAGTACCAGCGATGCATTTTCCTACGGATGTTTGCATTTCCTCAAGACCGACCATGTGTAGTCAACATTTCCTTTTATTCATTACTGGATCTGGGATTGTGCCCCCTTTTACTGTAAGATACAAAGCCTTACTGTATAGAGAATTATTAACTCTTACTAAACTTTTCTGTTGATCTCATCATGGTGTATAACTACTTTAGGTAATGTAAGACTTTACTTTAAAGCTTCATTTTATAATAGGAAACTGAAGCATAAAAGAACCAGGTCAAAATTTTTAACTTTTATCAACTTTTAAGAGTTTTACTTAGAGTACATACTTATTCAAAGTAAAGCAAACTGAACATATTTGCCACAGTAAAGAATAACATTCTCTTAATGGTTGCCTGGAGAGCTGAATGTAGTGTTTTGCTTAGCTCCTTCCAAGATATCTTTTAGATGGGGAGAGGTAGCTATTTTTGTTTTCTAAATTTAAACACCTCATAATTAAGAGATGGCTTTTTCAGGCAACCAAACAAATAACAACAAAAATCAAAATTAACATGGTGCCTTTATACTTTCAACACTTGCATAAAGCATTCGCATCATAAATTTCAATCACTTCCCACATTTGAACCTATCTTTATTTCCACGATTTTCTATACAGGTAGACTTGCAAGTTGTGATTTCAGTAAAAATAAGAATACACCATTTAAGAAGTGACATAAATTTGAAAAAAAATAATTTGTATTTTAAAAGGAAGAAAACCCCCATTGCTCTACTTACCTGGAGGAACTGGAGCTATATTTCCTGTATCCTATAAAGCAAAAACAGTGTAATTAATACTTGACCATTACAGGGCACTTCCAGAAGTGATCTGACTGCCTTTGTGCAATACTGTCAAATTTGGCATTCCTAAAAAAATAAAACTGAACAATGAAGGAAATGGAGGAGATAAAACTGAAAAATTAAAACATTCCTCCTCATAATGAAAGTGGGATGGATTGGCAGAAAGTAACCTTGTAGATTCTGCCTTGTAGAAAACTACAAGCCATAGGCCAAAATATTCAAAGTTCATAAATAGCAATGGCTGGCAAACAGGAAAACAGGAGCTCCTTCTTCACATTACACTGCTAGCATAAGGCTCAATTCTTTTCTTTTAAAAAGTCGAATGTTAGGCACTTTTTGCTGATATTATTAGTTAACTGCTAGAATCTGATGTCTAAAGTTAATTCCGTATCTTCCACCATTTGTCTAAATTCTATAAAGGGCAGAGCATCTCAACGAGGAGAAAAGATGGTTGACGTAAAGACAAAAGAAAGGATGGTTGACTTAACAAGTTCCAATAAGAACAAGACAGCCAGTGGGACAGACAGTCACATACACAGAAACAAAGCAACTGAATTCCTTCAGCTGCAGGAGTGGCTTCTTCCACAAGAAGATACATTTCTGGTACACAGAGAACACTAATGGCATAAAGAAAGGTCCTTAGGCATAACACTTCCTGTTGGCTGAACATGGTGGCTTCTAATTCAACCCTCTGGCTTAAGTACTTTTCAGAGACACCCTGATCTTTCTTTAACTTCCTAAAAATTCAGGCTGCGTGAATACAGTTCTTGTAGATAAGCAAAACATCAATGAACTTCATAAAAGAAATACAGAGGGGTTAATATCCCTCCCATCTTCTTACAATTTGCTTACATAAATATTAGGGCTTGCTTTCCCCAGTTCATTTATCTAGGTTTGCACATTTTCAACCTAACAAACATTAGAAATCCAACCTCATTTTCCTACACCTGTTTCAACAAATAAAGAAAAAGCTTAACAAAAAGTTACTTGCTTTTCACAATTTCTTATATTGCATCCCTGAAGTCTAAAATTAAATTAATTAATTAAGAATTTAATTCTAAAAATTTTTAAATATATCAAATACCTCACTACAGGATTCCTCTTGCTCATTAAAACAGAATGACCTTTTTCTTTCCTGTAAGCACTTACATAAATGACCACTGAATTTATCTAGGAAGGAAACATAATATATTGCTTGGAATGCCTTGCTGAAGAGAAGCTCTTATCTGAAACGAAGCTAATGGAAAAGTTCTCAGGCTGAACTGAAGCTGACGCTGAACAAAGCTGCAAACAGAACAGCATAAAAAAGTGAAAAAAGGGCATTTGTTGCATAATTATTAAATATTGACTAATACTTCTGTCACTAACTATATCCAAAGCCTCCTAAGAGTGCATATTATATGTGAAACAAATACAATTCAATTATGCAAAACAATGGTAATTTGAAATCTATTCAACATTAAAATAAAGGTTAGAAGTACTGAATCACATTTGCTCCTCTGAAAATAGAAAATGCATCATTTTTATACAGAAACTCAAGACTATGTTAAGAAATCATTAAGAACGTTGGTATTGTAACTTTAAGTCAGGAAAACTTCACAGAGGTAAATTTGTAAGTTTAAGTTAATTAAGAGCAGGTGAAAAAAAGCTGATGAAAGAAAAGGAATTTTTAGCACTAGGCACATTCAAAATTTAATGAAACAAGAATGAAAATAATACCATAGTTCATGCTGTTCAATGTGGTCATAAAAGAAAAGTGGCATGAAAAACAAGATTATTAATAAAAGTATGTATGATGAAACTGAAGATCTGAAAGCACCTTAGATACTGCATAGTCTAGAAGTTTCTGGAAAAAGACCTAACAAACATTAATATTTCTAGAATTCAAGTCAGGGTAGAAATATCAACTACACTGTGAGGAAGATCAAAAGCTCAACTACTTGATTAAACATTAGCATGCAATGTCAGTACTGAAACATAAAATCCCAAAGGATTTTTAAAAGAGCTGCTTCACTCTATGCACACATTAAGGTTTCTTATTATTTGACAATTCTTTTGAAGCATTATATAACAACCAGTCCCTGACAAAATTATTGTTTTGTTTTTTAACAAGATGACAATTTTGATTCTGGATTGCATAATTAAAAACACTTGAGAGTTAATTCAAGTGAATGCCGAATTGGACTACAGTTTGTCCCTCTGAAGTTATATCCATTAACAGACAGCAACCTGCTTCAGTGGATGGCTGAAGAAATTCCACCTGGAACACCTATGGAAGACCAAAACCACAAGGATTGGTCCAATCCTACCAGCTCGTACTGAATTTAGCATCTAACCAGACCTAGCAGTCTTAGGACCCAAACTTCAGAACATTTGTTTTTATTACCTCTTATCTGGCTTTATACTCAGCAAGAAGTGGGGATGTGACATTCACTGCCATGAGTAGAATATGTCAAAAAGAAAACAAAACCAATGTTTCAAAAGGTAGTAAATAAAATACATTTCAGCCATGTTTGTGGTCACTGTTTGGAAAGTAGGGGATGATTCAGAATATTCAGATTATTCAAACTTCTCATTTCAGCACAAGAAAACAGGTGACAGCATCAGTACTGGAAGATAAACACCTCTGGCAGAAAGCAACAGAGCAAAAAGCGAGTGACACAGAGTGCATGAACGGGGCATAAAAACCCACTAAGGGATCTCCTTCCAAGAACAGGAATGCAAAAACGCTGTAGAATGAGTAAGACTGCAGAAGCAACATGGCAGCACACATTTCCCCTAACTCCAAACATGAAGTCACATCTTGACATAAAATATTTGTGCCTAAAACCCCATGCAGCTATCACTAATTGGGGTTTGTGACATGTTTTTTCACGTGAAAGCTTCAGAGACCTTTTATTTGACAATTCGAGGGGCATTATGCACGATAAGAAGCAAAGTCAATGAGGAACTGGTCCGGGCGGTTCAGCTCCATGGCCAGATACCAGGCAGGCCAACACCTCCCTCCGGTGCAGAAAAGCCGCTCTCACCCCCGCGCCCGGCATCCCCCACACCCGTACCCTTCTCGGCACCAGCACTGGCATGGACCAAGTCCTCCTCCAGAGGCGAAGATGGATGCAGAAGGAGGCCTCCCTGGAGCAGAGGCGAGGCGGAAAGGCGAGGCCCGGCTGCCCTCTCCTCCCGCCCTCCTCGCCGCGGGTCCGGCCCGGGGCAGCTCCCGGCGATGCCCCCGTGGGGCACCTCGCTCCCGGATGCGCTGCAGCCCTCTTCACCCACCCACCCACGCGCCTCGCCGCCCAGCGTCCCGGGCCGCCCGCCAGGCCCTACCTCCGGGCGGGTAC